>JASAND010014818.1:0-65980 GCA_030248195.1 Trissonchulus latispiculum
GAGCCTCCGGAGCCTCCTCCTCCTCCTCCTCCTCCTCCGCCAGAGCCTCCTGAGCCTCCTGAGCCTTCCGAGCCTCCTGAGCCTCCTCCTCCTCCGCCAGAGCCTCCTGAGCCTCCGGAGCCTCCCGAGCCTCCGGAGCCTCCTCCTCCTCCGCCACGAACTACTTCTGGTGCTCACCTATTACTACTCATGTATTTGAACTAAAACGCATCTGATTGGCTAATCGTCTACCTTATGTCAAAATTACGTGTATAAGTGTCCCCCCCGAGATCTCGGGGGGGGGAGGTGCTCAGTTTAGCGTTGTTAAGCGTGTGTTTATATGCGATTGAACTGAAACGCATTTGATTGGCTACCAAACTTTTGCTACTGAAATGCACTGATGAGGGTTACAGTAGCCAAGTAGCCAATCAAATGCGTTTCAGTTCAAACGCATATAAACACATGGTTAACAGTGTTAACCGTGACCCCCCCCCCCCCCGAGATTTCGGCCTTAATGTTCCGAGCATATGACAGGCCAATTGCATTAGCAAGGGTACGGTGTCGTACTCTTGCTATTATTAACTCTTGGTATACATTACGCTGTCATCATTATTTAATTAAAAACATTTAACACTTTTAAACTACTTGTACTTACTACGTACTTAATGTTAGTGTTTTGTTCAATTATATTAAAATTAAAGATTAATGTGTTAATTTAAAAAACAACTGATGTACGACACATCTGTAACGTATGTAGCTATTGGATAACAACCTCTTGTTTGTATTGACGTCCGAAGCGATAAGCAGAGTCTAGAATCCAATGCTCGTCTTTGCAAAGCTGAAAGAACAAATACACAACCATAACAGGAATCAATAAATTATTACTTTGTAAATTTTATTACAAAGTTTTTAATAAAAATTTATAAATGGACAAATTAAACTGATAAAGTTCTGTAAGTTAAAAACTGTTGTAAGCAATTCTTACTGATGTAAAAGTATGAGAAACTATGTAAATGGTATAGTGGTGGTGGTTAGGTGGTATGCGAAAGGAAGACAGATAATAAGGTCCAACTTCATAAGAGAAACATTTTAGTTTCATGTCTGTCTGAAGGCTTGTAGTTTATCGCTATTGAAATTTCAGTTAATCAAAGAAGTTTGAACAGAGGTAAGGAGCTGATTGCTCAATGCTTGAACAGACTAAAAAAATTTGTAAGCAAACTGTAAACATTACTTGTAAAAATCCTCCTTTCACATCGTGTATTCCCTCGAACTGACCGAAAGCGTCATATCGAGCAACTTTAAAGATCAGACTTGATGTAGCTGACTGTGGCTCGAAGGAAAACTGAGTCAGTATGTCTGGCCTATCCAAGATCATACTAGCATCAGACCAATAGTAAAGCCATGGCATGAAGTTTGGCCTAAAACAAATTAAATTATATCAAATTCACAGCAAATCACATACGATGCTGTAAAATAGTGTCAACCACCGGCCAGAAAACTTGCATCAATGAACCGGTTGGTTATGCGCATGATCATGACTCATGCGCATGACTTGTTGTATCCACAAAGAACTCGTGGGACAAATAAATATTAGGTCGGAGAACCTAGCCAGACAGTATATACTAAAGGAAGAGTATTGTCCATTACAAAAAGTTGTGTAAAGTGTTTCTTTATTCTAAACTCGTGTCACCTCACAAAAAGCTCAAAAAATAATAGCTACCACTCAATGCGCTGTCCACTCTCACTGATCAGCCTTTCATACTGTGTACAGGCAGTTTCCACCACTCCGTCTGGTTGTAGATTGTACATGAAAAGGACGCAAAGATTTCCAACCAGCTGACAGGCTGTATAATTTTTGTACTTCTGAAAGAATTTTAACAGCAACAAACTCCAATAAATTAACAATCGAACTGTTTCAACAATAAGAAGGAGAAGATTTAGGTCTGTTGAACATCGGCGTTTATGACAGATCAACGGTTATGGTAGCTAATAGACCAGCAGAGAAACGAAGCAACAGTGTAACTGTAGGTAAAACCTTTAAAAGCCATTGATGTCTCGGTGTCCGTTCAAAACGTCTAAATTCAAAACGTCTAACGTTCATAACGTGTACCGACGAAACGTTTAACGATGAAGCGTCTACTGACAAAACGTCTAATTTTCTAAAATTGTGTCACACGTTCGACGTTTTGATTTAGACGTTTTGACTTTAGACGTTTTGATAGGGAACCGATGCCTCTGGGCCGCTTATCACTTGAGCCACAGATGTTCACTATAAAACCAATTATAAGTTCAATCAACCTTTTTTGTCAATCAGTTTTGCCTTTGCCAATCTTTAAGATAAGTGTGTATTGATAAAAACTCATTCCTTGGCAAATCTGAAAAATCCAGGTCAGCCTTCAGTCACAGTGTTAAGCAGCCCTTCCTCCGTTTGTTCAAGTATTTGCATTTACATAGCATGTGTTACAGGGGTGCACTGCATAGTGTAATACCTACGTCGCACATCAAAATAGCAGCCTTTAAGTGTTCCCGGAATATCGCAGAATCAATCCTGTCTCCTGTCTAAATAAAAAAGTGCATAATATCTTAAAGTAAATGATTGTTTAGTTTGTCTGTCCTGGTTTCTCAACCACTCTGTAGG
Source organism: Trissonchulus latispiculum (assembly GCA_030248195.1). Taxonomy (NCBI): domain Eukaryota; kingdom Metazoa; phylum Nematoda; class Enoplea; order Enoplida; family Ironidae; genus Trissonchulus; species Trissonchulus latispiculum. The sequence goes on from JASAND010014818.1 coordinate 2,618, forward strand.
ATGAAAAGCCAAAGTTTTAAATGATAATGCTTCTCAGGATGATGATTGGAGGGAAGTAAAGATCTTAGAAATAAATCGATCTGATCACTCCAAAAGGCCGACCTATCTGTAAGGGAAGCAGGCATAGGAAAGATTGATAAGCCTGTGATGAGAGTTCAGCTGATGGCCCTGTGGTGTAGTTGTTTATCATGTCTGCTCCGAAGTCAGAAGGGCCGTGGTTCGAATCCCGGCTGGGCCAATTCTTCACTTTCGATGGTGAGTGAAAAGCTGAACCTCTCAGTTTCCTTCTCTCTTCTAGGTCTTGGTTTCGTGGGTACAAGAGTGCCTGTCGCCTCCCGCTCGAGCTTGTCCTTGGTTTCTTCCTGGTCCACCAGCCCTGGTAGCAGCGCTACATGTGGCGACCCTGCCTCAGGACCCGGATTGGATTCCTGTCTCCGGTCCCCCAGTAGTTGCTTCTAGTTGGTTGGATCTAAAGGTGTCTGGAACGTGTGTCGGGGGGGCACGGATCCCTTGGGCTCAGAATGCCCTGCTCTGAATGCGCTCTCGGTTCGATTCAGAGTTGAGTAAGCCGCGAGACGCGTTAGCATGTCTGCTCCTTAGTCAAGGGCCGTGGTTCGAAACCCGGCTGGGCCAATTCTTTACTTTCAGTGGTGAGTGAAAAGCTGAACCTCCCTCTTTCCTTCTATCTTCTCTTCCTCTCTCTTCTAAGTCCTGGTTTCGTGGGTACAGGTACAAGGGTGCCTGACGCCTCCCGTTCGGGCTTGTCCTTGGTTTCTTCCTGGTCCACCAGCCCTGGTAGAAGCGTTACATATCCCTTCACCAGCTGAACATTTTCATGTTTTTGGTTGTATTTTGACAAAAAGGAAAAGCTTCAAATTCTCCTTGGTTTCCAACCTCCGGGTCACCTATCCAAGATTTGACAAGCAAGTTAAGGACATTAATATCTGTACGGGAGAACCCTTCACAATGATTTGACAATAAAGCTCAAGATTGTTCAAATGTCTAGGGAATATGTAGATGCGCAGAATCCCTGTCCGGCTCTCTAAAGCAAATTTACCCTCTGAAACCGTGTAAAAACGTTTAGGATTCTAAAACTATGAATAATTATTACTAATATTTCCTTCTCATCAGTAAAAGTAATTGCATCAGAACAGCTCACTTACTTCAAATCCAACAATGCTTGAAACAGTGATGGTTGTTGCAGTAGGATCAAAACATATACCGCCAGTCTAGACATAATATAATTATTAATTATCAATGCTATATTTACCCTATATACATATAAGTATCTGAATTTTTTCTGAATGGCGTTTTTGGTTTCATTCAAAAATTTAAGAATAAATTCGAAAAATGCTGCAATACGACTTTGTTGTGGATACTGGATACTGGATAGGAAGTCCCCTTGCACCTTGCACCACACCTTGCACGGATTTGATGTTAATAGCTGTTAAGTTTAAAAGAAAATGATCTGAACTTCTTCAGCATTTGCATCAGAATGAACGTAATAAAATGTAGGTATGTAAGTCATCTTTGCAAAAATCTTCCATATTATTTGATGCAGTTCTGTCATTGTTTACATTAGGATGCTAACGGCACGACAGGATCAAGAGAATTGAGCACAAGCCTTAATTTTAATGTTTTACGATATTTAAAATACACATGAAATTCAACTCCACCCAAGGAAATAAAAAATTCAAAAAGACCCACCTGAGAAGAACTGCTGAATTCCACAGCTTATAAGCGACGACTGGACTTGTTTTACTCGGACCCAATTTCTGACTCTAACCGCGTCACCCACACCCACACCCACACCGAGTGAAATTGAGACACATCCACTTTGTCAACCCGTCAAGTTGCAAATTCTTGCGAATATTGTTACCGTCGCCGATAATAAGCTGTTGAATTTGGCTAATTTTTCTTAGGGCGATTTTCTTAATATGCTATTGTAATTCTTACAACTGATCCATCAGAGCATTGGCAATTGTGTCCATGAATTCCAGGATTACAAGCCTCACATCTAAAATTAAAAATATTTAAAAATTATTATCTTCGATTAGAACTAATGCCACTGCTTGCATTCTTTAGGAGGAACAATTTCTTGGAACACGGCGAAAGCGGTTGGCCAAACGATTCAGGGCAAGTTTACTGGAGATCAGTATTATTAACTACATTTGTTTCTGCTTCTATAACATTATATATATCAATTGCGATAACAACCTATGAGAATCTATAGCTGGTCTGGTTCCATTCTCGCAACTGACGCATTTGAACGCTGCTTCAGGCCTTCCTGTAATACTTCTGGCATCTAAATAAATAAGCAAAACTATGCTGAATCGCTTGAGAATCAAGACCTGTCAGTGTACCCCGTGATCACTTGATTTTGACCAAGACCAGTCAGTTCTATCATCAAAGCGTTAACAATCAGTTTTGTTGCAATTCTAGTCTAACGCATTTGATTGTGTTGTTGAATCTTGGATGTCAGGTAATAGATATGGCACGCGTACCTCTAATGTTGGATTCTCTCTGTGAGTGACTACACTGTATACCTCTCAAGTAGGAAACGAGTTCCCCAAATACATTTTAACTTTTCTGTACAATTAAAGTGGCTCCGCGCTCACCTTGGGTATGAAACGCATACCTTTGGAATTTCACAGAGACTAAAGCGCGCCCACTTCAATTCTTAAGACTGTAATTAAAAGATATCCTAAAATTTTAGAAACATAATCTAATGAATTAATTTAATTAATTTTCTAAAAGGACAGTGTATCAAATGTTGCAAATTGATACAGTCGACATAACCTAGAAAAACCTAAATATTTCGAAGCCCAATAGTTAAATTGACTAAACTTCGTATACATAACTTTGTTTTTATATAGACGTTTTTGTTTGCATCATTCAAAGGCTGTTAATAAAGCAAAAAATATAAATAACAAAATATATAAACATGCAGTATGCGTTTCATACTTGATACAAAAAATCTGTACTGCAGCCTTACTGTGGGGTACGCATCCCGTACTATGATTACTTTTCTACCAGCTGGCAACCTTACAAATAATTTGTACTGAAGCTCAACTAATTAAGCCAACCTACCAGAATAATAAGACATTACTACATAAAAGATTTGTTAAAGAATGATTCAGTCCAAACAAAATGGATGCCAAAACAGTTTTTTGCATAAAAATCTTGACTCCTTTATCAAATTTATCTCTAGTCCAAAACCAGAATTTTTAAGATTGTATATTTTGAGTTTGTAACTTAACTATTCACGAAAAGGTATCTAATGAGCAACATAACGGCATAGTAACACAACTCACACACAACCAGAAAAAGCAGGATTCGGAATGGTGTGTTTGTGGTGTTTATCTATAATACTATAGGTTTAAGACTTAATTAAATAAAATTAATAAAATTAAGCTTACATAAAATTTCATTATCCGAGCATTGACAATCGCCGTCTTCGCAAGGAAGACAAATCCAACCATCCGGAGAAACCCTTTCCCCGACACCACAAGGCAAGCATTCCACGTCGGGCCCACCGTTGTTAAAAACGGTTCTTTGATTTGATTTGCATGCACAATTGTAACCTGCAAGCAGCACCTTTGACTGTTACATAAGCAGGGACGGTGTGTGCAGTAAGATGTTGGAATAGACAAGGAGGCACCGGCAATCCATTACTGCTTTTGTGTTCTATGTCGGCACATGAGTCAAGGGTGAACTACGGTAAACCTATAGTGATTCACTATTGTTAGTGCAAATCACTCCTTTTTAATATTGAACAGACTTTATATTATTGTAAGGCGAGTGAAACTTTCAAAAACTCTAATGAGGCTTCGATTATTGATCTGTCATTGCTCTTTTGGTCAATCGGACTCCCTGAATCTGATTGCAAATTAGTGCATTCTCCTATTTTCGAGCAGGGATCTCTTTAACTCTCCCCAACAAAAGTTGGTGAAATTCAAATGCTTACTGCAAGAGATCAACAGAACTAGAGCATGAGTAGTAGGAAAATGCGGGAGCTGGCCCCTCATCAGTCAAAATATCCCCTTAATCCCATCAATCATCCTGATGAGGGGTCAGCCCCCGCATTTTGTTTTGGAGGTAGTAGGATTAATCCAACTACTTTAATTTCATCTTAGGTGTAGGGATTAATCCTCTAGGCCTAGGGACGCTCCGATCTGCTGATCATACCTACCTACCAAGAATGTGCTTTTGCTCAATTCGGCCCGATGAGGGGCCAGCCCCCGCATTTTGTTTTGGAGGTTGCAGGATTAATCCAATTACTTCATTTTGGCTTTGGGGATTAATCCTCTAAGACTAGGGAACCGGGATACGCTCTGTCCTAGCTGACCATACCTAGAAAGACTTTTGGTTTGTGCTTTTATCCCACTGAGGGGCCAGCTCCCGCAATTTCGTTTTGGGGCATAGAGATTTATACAACAGGTGTTTGGGATTAATCCGCAGCTCCCCAATTTGCTTGATAGGATTAGGGTTTAAGATTAATCCCTTGTCTAAGGATCCCGGGATTAAGCCGGAGATATCGAATTTAGTTTACTGGATAAAACCGCAGCTTTGTAAGATTGTAGGATAAGTAGATCAATAAGTTGCGTTAAATTTGGGTTTAGGATTATAGTCGTTTGGTCCTACTGCTGTTAGTAGAACAACATTATGTAGGCCATAAACATAAGATTAAATTTTAATTAAATACAAATGTACAAGTGTAAATCATATTGTTACAGTATTCTATAGATACAAATATCGTGATAACGCATACTGTGTACAACAAGGTCTAGCAACATATTAAATATTTGCATACACCAGCAACATTGTATCTCAAGTCCTCGCAGATTAACAGAGAGGGTCTGTTGGTTTCTGATGTACTGGTCTTCGAAATAATACAATAATCCTGGAAGAACAATGTCATGTAATGATCGCTCAAACAAGGATGTAAAGGTTAAATCAACTTCGCCAATGTCGCTTTTTTTTTTGGGGGGGGAGGGGTTTGAAAAGTGATCCCAGGGAGGTCGTCTACATTTTATATATCGGACACCATAGGGGTCTGCGGGGGTTTCCCCTTTAATACCCATACGCTAGGCCCAAAAAAGTTTTTATATTCGTTCCAAGGGAAGTTGCGGTTGGTGTTGTTGGGGATATTTTTTCCAATGTCATTGAATTTTCGTTCTATTAAAACGCTTTCGTTCGTTTTCTGTTAGAGACGTTGTGTGTGGTGTTCGTTTCCATTTCTAAAAAACCCTGGATAATTGAAGTGATGGGGTCGATAAACGTGAATACAAGTTGTGACTATCCGCAAGAACTTCGTGTAAAACGTTTTGTGGGGTAGAGAAAATGGGGGAACCAATCGTTCTATGGGTGTGGTTTTTAAGAACAATCCATAGACGACCAGAAGGTAAAGAGTTGTACCACTGGAAAAGTATACGATAAAGTAATGTAAAAGGAACGATCTTGGTCCATTCCAACAGAAGGTTAATAATATCATTTAAAGATGGCGAAGTGAGTGATCGCAGTCGAGAGATTATATAATCAATAGTAAGATCAACCAAGGTAGTCGACATGTTCTAAAAATAATAAATACAACGAGTAGTACTTGTAAACATATATTAAAATGGACAGTTTCAAGCTCAAAATCATTATTGCTATATTTAGTATAGTACAAGTTACAATAGTTTCAATTGGATTCAGCTGTTTTTGTGAATGCAGCTACAAAAAACCTAATGCAACAGTAGAATTGCCTGCTGAACAATTTCATCCAATTACCATTGAGTTGCTGCCGAATGGTGCAGTAGGACTAGTTCAAGGTAAACGGCGGAGCAACATTTCATCAAAACAGTTTAGCAAAATGCAGAATTTTATAAAGTTTTGTGTTACGAATGACACAAGGTGCAATAAAAAGCCTTCGACCAAGTTGATGTGCCCATTTGTAGCAAGCAGCTACAACCTAACATTATGTTTTGCTGATGACAAACAAATAATGTACGCTGAGATAGGAGGTATCTATCTAACGAGAACCGATGTACTTAAAATATATGAAGTGTAGCGATGACTAATGAAACCTAGCTCAATGATACTGCAACGGTTAGTTAAACACGCTAATATTGTACGCAAAAGATATTTATCGCTGTCAGTATGGTCAGTAAGTGTACTTTTTGCAACTTGGAATTTACCGATATTATGGAACGGCGTAAACATGTTAGGAAGACCCACGCTAACAGACTATCCAGAACTTGTTGTGGTACTACTTTTAAAACAATGCGTGAGAAGAGAAAACATGACAACACTGATCACTGGATATCACCCCTGAAACTAGTCAGAACTGACACTCAAACTGTTTATGGTACTGATTCCTCCAAAGACATTTCTGACAACACTTATTTTGTGGATGTTAACCACCACCCTTTAAGTAACTCATACCGCTGCAATTTTTCTTACGGTGGATATGTCTACAGATCTGTCGAACAGTTCTATCAGTCAGAGAAGGCAAAATATTTCGAAGATTGGAAATCTTTTGGCGATATTATTAATGCGTGGACTGCAAAATATGTCAAAGAAAGAGGGATGAACGTAATCGGTTACAACGAGACAGAATGGATGATGGTTGCAGAAAGAATTATGGAGCGTGGAGTTCGAGAAAAGATAAGACAAAATATTCAAATGGAAGAAGCGTTGCTATGTAGTGGTACCAAGAAAATAGTGGTGTTAAATGAACATGATAAGTTTTGGTCATGCGGTGCTGGAAATGTTAAAGACTGTGCTGGTGAAGGACAAAATAAGCTAGGAACTATATTAGAAAAGATTAGAGATGAACTTAGGAAAGAAGTGTGTGTTTAGTTGTTTTGTTATGTTATGACTGTTGATGCAGAAAATTAATAAATGTGTACAGTCTTAGATTGATGTAATCATGACACAAAGCTTAGGTAAAGTTACAATAGGGAACCAACCACCCTCGAGTAACGTAATTCATACTCCATTTTTAAAGTTACAGCATCCATTCACATGTATAGTTGCTGCGCCAACTAAGGCTGGTAAAACGACATTTGTCACCAAGTTAATAAATTTTTCTGAACAAATGATTGACCCACCTCCGCAAAGAATAATATGGTGTTATTCTGAATGGCAATCAGCTTACGAAGATATGACACAAGTAGAATTTTTTCAAGGTATTCCTGATACCAAGGACTTAAAGACTGGGATACCTACACTTATTGTGTTTGATGATCTAATGACAGAAGTTCAAAACAACACAAAGCTAATTGAATTGTTTACCCGGGGGTGTCACCATTGGTCATGCAGTGTAATTCACATTACGCAAGATATTTTCTTTGACAAAAAAAGAACGAGTCGTATTAATGCTCAATACATTGTTCTAATGAAAAATCCTGCAGACAAGTTAACTCCTGTGAACATAGCAAAACAAATGTTTCCTGGTCGGGTTGAAGGCTTCATGAAAGTGTTTAATCACGCTACAAATAAACCACATGGATATTTGTTAATAGATTTAGATCAGAATACGCCTGAAGAATATAGACTCAGAAGTACCATATTTCCAGATGAGCCCAACGGTGTTTATAAATTAAAAAATACATAAAAGAGATGAGAAAACACGAAACCTTCCCAATATAATGGCCAAGCGTTTCGAAAAGAATTCTGATTTCCTCAGAGTGTTGTGCAAGTGTAATTCGAAGCAGAGATCTGGTATCATAGAAAACTCAAGTGCGGAGTTAATAAAAACTATATGTGACTGTGTTGAAAATGTCCTGTCGAGCAATGTGCAGTTGCCAGAAAAAGATATAAAACGACTTAAACGTCACAGAAAAATACTGCGACAGCTACGAGATAAGAATATAAACATATCAAAGAAAAAGAAACTCATTGTGCAACGTGGTGGATTTTTACCTGCGTTACTAGCACCTTTGCTGGGGGTTGTTGGCGGACTTGTCACTGATTTGGTGCTGAAAAGGTGATGGAGTATTCTATACTGGTTAGACCGGACTATTTTGAAAAACACGAAAAGGAAGTGGAAATGGATCTAAAACATTCAATGAAAAAGCGTAAATTTCCAGATGATGTCAAACTTGCCATGTACAGGCAAAATAACTATCATAGACGTCTGCTTAAGGAAAAAGGCCAAGAGATTCGTGTGAAACACCCAAACATTGCAGAACGCAAAATTGAACCATCACAAACTATGCTAAACCCGATGATTGAGGCATTGCCCAAAAGACTGCAACCGATAGCAGAAAATTTGCTGGATCATCTACAGGCAGTGACAGATTTCAAAGTTAATGAAAAAGGAGAGATTTCGTATAAGGGGAAGGATGCGCCTGGATCTCGAATTACAGATCTTATACATGATTTTGTAAGGAATCGTCCAACCAAAAGTCCTGCCGTTGGATTTCATCTGTTCACTGAGGTATTACGTGATACTAATGTTCCTAGAGAATTCATTGGTAATCCTGCCCGATGGCAATTAATAAAAGATCCCTATGTTACCCCAAGAAGACCAGCAGCTCAGCGAATTGAAGCATTACGTACAAGACATTTGCAATCTGGAACAGGATTAGCACTGAAAACATTGAAATGGAAGACACTTTAAGTTACTATTTTTATGATCCGAATAGTCCGGTTGCGTATTCAGGTGAACGTAAATTGTATAGTTACTTGAAAAATAAAATTAATGGTGTTAAGCTTACGGATATTAAGAAATGGTTAAAAAAACAACACACTTACACCATACATAAACCTATTCGCCGTAGATATCCCCGACGTCGTTATTTCGTTGACAATATTGATAAGTTGTGGCAGGTAGATCTTGCTGATATGGCCAGAATTGCTGACGATAACGATGGTAACAGATTTTTGCTAACCTGCATTGACGTATTTTCAAAATATGCGTGGGTAGTTCCTGTTAAGTCAAAAAGTGGAAAGGATATTTTTAGCGCCTTTAAAGAAATTTTAAACTCCAATAGAAGTCCTGAGATGCTACAGTCAGATAGAGGAAAAGAGTTTCAGAATGCGCAATTTCAGAACCTACTCAAAGCTCACAATATTCACTATTATACCTGCGATAATCCCGATATCAAGTGCAGCATTGTTGAACGATTTAATAGGACAATAAAGACAAAACTTTGGAAGTATTTCACAAAGTCGAGAACCTATAGGTATGTGGATGTACTACAAAAACTCGTCGACGGATATAACCATAGCAAACACAGAAGTATTGGAATGACTCCATTGGACGCATCTAATCCAAATAATCACTATAACGTGTACAGCAAACTGTATCCAGACCAGCCTGTGCCACGGCCAAAATTGGCAGTGGGAGACATTGTTAGAATAAGCAAAGCGAAGGGAATATTCGAGAAAGGGTATTTACCAAATTGGTCCGAAGAGCTATTCAAAATTGTAAAGGTAACGTCTAATGCATATCCTGTCATGTATCAGCTTACTGATTTGCAAGATGAGCCAATACAAGGCGGCTTCTATGAGCGAGAGCTCCAGACTGTGACAAAACCCGAAAGCTACTGGGTAGAGAAAGTCATAAAAAGACGGCGACGCAAAGGAAAACAGGAATATTTCGTGAAGTGGTTAGGATATCCTGAAAAGTTCAACAGTTGGATAACTGAAGATGATGGATTTTTACCTACAACTACCTAGTAACACTGGCGACTATTTAACTAATAAATTGAACGACTTTCGAGTTAAGCTACCGCATCGAATCGATCTCGACGGTGAATGGGAGGTAGCCCTTGTAGAACTGATGTATCCTGTGACATGGAATACTTTTAGAGAAGAAGCCAGTCCTGAAATCTACATAGCATTCTCTCATGGTACGTCGAAAACGAAATATCTACCACTACGATATTACACATCAATTGTAGAATTATGTGAAGTCATCAATCATACGTTAATTACAATGACAAATCGAGAAGGCCAACCGCCAGGAGTGAGGGTTGAATTTGATCAGTATACTCATCGAGTTAACATTATTTTCGAGAGGGAGAGAGGAAAGTCTTTTGATATTGTAGATCTAAAACTTGGTAGCAGACTTCAGTATATACTTGGGTTTGGAGAAGGAGACAATCTGAATCCTCAAGGTGTAATTGAAAGGGAGTCACCGACGCATGTAAACAAGAAGGAGAAAGTTATCGTTGGTGGCGGAGAGCCCGATATGAAGGCTGGTTTTTATTCAATGTATGTATACTGTGACTTAGTTGCTCCTCAAATAGTCGGAAACACCATCGCTCCGCTGCTCCGGATTGTCAACACTACAGGAATACACGGAGAATTCATTGATAAAGAGTATCTCAATCCTCACTATGTTCCAGTACTTAAAAGGGAATTTGAATCGGTCGAAATTAATATATATAATGACTCTGGACAGCCAGTTGATTTTGCTTACGGAAAAATCTATGCAAAGTTGCACTTTAGGAAGGTGAGACCATGAGAACTGTCTACTATCCTGAGCAAGTCAAAACGTGGGAAGACGTGTTACTGCAAACAGGTGGTGCTCTACCTACGTATGCAGGACACCCTTACCAAAGAGGAGAAGGAATCGGTAGTTTTTTTAAAGGACTGTTTCGAGCAATTTGGCCAACTGTCAGAAAAGTTGGCATTCATGTGGGAAAGGAAGCCCTTAGAACAGGCAGCGATGTGGCTAAAGATTATCTCAATAAGGGAGAAGACATAAAAACATCACTGAAAAAGCGCAGTAGGCAGGCAGTTGGACGCACTCTGAGCAAATTTGGGGAAGATTTGCAGCAAGAAGGTGAAGGTCTTGGTAGCAGATTAACAGCAAAAAACATAAAAAGGATTAAAAAACGACGGAAACTTAACACTGACGTATTCAGCCATGGCTAAGCAAGTGGATGCACAATCTTATCCTGGGTTTAAGAGCGAACTCGACCTATTTTCTCTTCCACCTAGTCAAGTTGCTATCGAAAAGGGCTATTGGGCAGAATATTATCCTCAGAATCCTATAACAGACAGCGGTCCGTACAGGATACACATACCAAAAGACTCGTTTATGTTGGATTTAAATAAAAACTACCTGTATGTACAAATAAAAATTGTGACTAAAGATGGCAATGATTTGCCGTATCCAACAAAAGCTGATAAAACTCCAGACCCTGATAAGGTCGATGTCGCCCCCATAAATTTAATAGGCTCAACCTTGTTTGAACGAGTAGTTATGAAGCTAAGTGACAAAGAAATTGAAAACACTGGACCTCTGTACGCGTATAAGGCATACCTGGAAGTTTTGCTAAATTATGGCCGAGACGCTAAATCTAATCATCAACAAACAGCTATGTTTTATAAAGATAATCCGCTGAAATTTGATGACTTGACTTCTGATGCAATGAAATGGAGAGGAAAGCCATTTATCAAAAACAAAGGAGTTGAACTGCTAGCCCCGTTGCACTGCGACTTATTTAAGCAGGACAGATACATGTTAAGCGATACGGAAATGTCGATTGAACTTCATAGAAATGATGACAAATTTGTTTTAATGAGTGACGGTACAGAATATAAAATCAAGGTGGAAGACCTAAGATGGTACGTCTGGAAGATCAAACCACAAGAATCCCTAAGTTTGGCTATAGAAAATGTTCTCCGCAGCAACCATGCAGCCAAGTATCCTATACGTCGAATAAAAATGGTGACTCGACACCTGGCCGCAAACTCTCAGACTGTGGTGGAAAACTCCATTTTTTCTGGTCAACTCCCCAGACGAGTCGTTTTAGTAATGGTTGACTCAGAAGCGTTTAACGGTTCCTTTAAGGCGAATCCCTTTAAGTTTGAAACCTGCAAAATCAGCGAATTGTCACTAAAATGTGGAGATGAGTACATACCCAAGCATCCAATGAGGATGGACTGGAGTGATTTCAAATATAGCGTACCCTATATGTACCTATTTGAAGGAATTAACATGGCCAATAACGATAAGGGGATTGATATTACATATAAAGACTTCAATGCTGGGTACACAATTTTTGTGTTCAATCTAACAGCAGATAACGTGGATGGAAGCGCAATGGAACTTATCCGAGAAGGAGATCTTTCACTCTATATGCAACTGAAAGAGCCACTTAGCAATCACTTACAAGGAGTAGAAATTATCATATATGGAGAATTTGATAACTTAATATCCATCGACATAAACAGGACACCATTTTTTGATTATTCAATTTAAAGTTAATAAATATGTTATGTTCAGCTGATCTTAATTATGTGCTGAAAATGATAGGACTACTTTTACTTGCGGTTGCCGTATCCGCAGAACAGTTATACTACCAGGAAGAGAATCTAAATGTAACCGTGGTTGATGATAATGGAGCTATGAAAACTTTGATACTTCAGTTAGGAAGTAAAAATGCTACGATAGAAAATGCAGACTACTTGTATAAAAGATTAGCACTATGTAATCTCCACCTCTGCGCGGAAGGAATACAACGATGGACGCAGCCAGGTTGTACCTACGTTGAGTGGGATCACTGCTGGGAATTTTGCTACGACTCCAAGCGAAAATTATTATACCTTCACTATAAAATGACAGATCTTAATATTAATAAAAGCAGTCATATGGAACTCATTAGATGGGCACTAGAAGGTTACTATGAATAGTCTAGACTTAAGCCGAGTCGCCAACGCTGATCCATATCTGCGTAAACTCTTTCTGGGTGTATTCCCTAGTGATCAGCTACCAACGGTGCAACGCAGACCGGCATGTTTTATACTTAATACGGATCCATCGACAAAGTCTGGAGAGCACTGGCTTGCTATGTATTTTGACACTTATGTGGAGTACTTTGACAGTTACGGACTTGAGCCTATACATGCCTGTATGCAGTATAAACCGGAAAAAGTAAACAAATACTGTTTACAAGACTTTGATACTAATGTTTGTGGTGAATTTTGTATATATTTCTTGAATAAAAGATCACGTGGCTATAGCTTCGAATCAATAATAGACTATTTAAGGAAGCGAGGCGATAAAAACGATACCATAGTTAAGAACTTTGTTTATTATTTATTCAGACCTTCATCACAGCAACAGTTACTTACACAATATTGTCAATATTGTCGGTGTCGTAAAGATGCAAATAGTCAATGTAGTGTTTTCGGGCAAATTTAGGGAAAGGATAGCTCTTAGTGAGTTAGAAAACGCCGTCTACAATCCTCAAAGGTTCAGTGGTGCCATTTTAACGCAGAATGGGAGCACGTTTCTTCTTTTTTCTAATGGCAAATTTGTTTGTTTGGGATCAAAGTGCGTTATCCAAGGAAGGAGGTCTATCGAAATGATGGGTGAACGTCTTGGCAGTGGTATTGACCAGTGTCGTATTACCAATATAGTCAGCGCAGGTAAAACAGGATACGCAGTCAATCTTCATTCGTTATACCAGTTAATAAGACGATATAATCATACTGTTCACTACGAACCGGAACTTTTCAGTGGGATTACTTGGAAGGATAACGGAGGAACTGTTAGACTTTTCCACAACGGTAAGTTTTTCGTAACGGGTGTAGTTGATGAAACAAATATTCCATATATATTCGATCGTGTACAAAATGTGTGTCTATCGTCACGTAAATAATGTCAATCCGTCGGAAACGCAGTCACGATCAAATGTCTTTGACGATTGTAAATGACGACGACTCGGCTGACGCGTTTTTTCGTGTAACCGCGTATTCCAACAGGATTCTCAAACATCTTACGAAATATGATAGTTCTTCTGGGATGGCGAATAATCACTTCGTCAGGATCTGTACAACATGTTTTCAATAATTCCATAACTTTGGAATCAGTTTCAATAAATCTAGACGCTAATTTGTCCTCAGTATCTACACCATGTTTAACAAATAAATGATGATGAATAGTTACAGTGGCAAAGGATTTACGAAACACATTATTATTAATGGCAGCACATGGACGCAGACAATTTTCATCCGTAACATTCATAACCCTAAAGATATACAATCAGCATTATCTCAACAATCAGACATAATATCACAGTGGCCATACGCCATGGTTGATTCTGCATCAAAAAGAATATATCGTTTGTCATCAAATCCAGACAAACTTGACTTGTTTTGTAATACAGTATGTACAACAGAACCTTCACTGCGGATAAATTGCATTGGATGTTTAAGTCGCACTCCCTCAAAAAGAACTGACTTGTACATTAGATGTTTGATACTACGTGTAACAACAGACTTCTTCACACCCTTTGCTCGCTTTTTCTCTTTTCCCTGGGAGTCCAAAATACTATACATTTTTGCTCTTAGCCCCACAAATTCTGAAATAGGAATAGAACTCATTTCATCCTTAAATTTTCCCATAACTTTTTTATTGGAATCAGAAAACGCAAAATGATCTTTCGGATAATCAGAAAAATCAAATAAATGATCATCCCGTACCATGTCTCTATATATATCCGGTGTTACAATGTGGTAACATAAACTGTCTGTGTCTGTGAATAATAACTTTGCTTCATTGCGGTATTGTGCCTTAATATAATTGTAATGAAAATCATACATTAAATATTTTGACAAGTCTAATACTGTAAATCCAACATATATAGGTTTACATAGTTTAGTTACAGATCTTCGCATTTTCACAGCAAAAAGAGAGTCAGACACTAACTTAAACCCTCTGTACTGGGTTTTACAGGTTAGCTTTAGTAGTTTTTCTTCAGAACAAACAAGTTTAATGTCTATATAGTTCCGGATGTTTTCCATCGTTTTTCCGAACACACTATTATTGAACAGTTTGAACAAATCCTTTTCAAACGCACTGGTTGCCTGTTTTCGCATTTCTGTGTTGAACATGATATAAGGTGCTAACCATGACTCCTGACTAAACACTAATACCCGATGAATCTTTTTCAATTTTAGTCCCAAATCCAAATATAACTTGAGATTACGGTAATGTACGGTATACAGTTTCTTATTGAAAAGATTGGGTACTAATTTTCGAGAGTTGACAGTGGACACTTTTATCTGATCTTTAAGTTGGACACAGTACGGCGATAACATCCCGTCAGTGATTTCAAGTTTCTCAGCAGCGACTGGATAGTCGTTATGAGTGTCGTGTAGTTCATCTGGATAATCTAGATCAACTTCCAAAATGTATCCATTTGAATCGCTGTCCGAAATGTCCAGTACATTTAACGACTGGATTTCATTGTCCGTCATCCATCGAAAGTTTCCAACGGGTAATTTCTGTGTCATTGTCCAACCATAAAGATTATTGGCGTCTAAGTAGATAATATAGCTGGAAGGTTTTGATGGGTCGTAATCGTTCAATAGAGGATTATTTGCTTTCGCATAACGATGAGTTATTGTCGATACACCTCCGCGAATTCCATTTTCCATAAACGTATACATATCCGGATCAGTTAATAGTTCTAATTTGACGTCGGTGAACTTTAGCGCAGCATCCCACGAAAATGATGGCGCAGTATAATACTGAGCAGGATCTAACTGATAGTTTACCATACAAAAGTTTCTAAAGTTTTCGAAAACATCGCTCAAGAGTAATACGTCACTAATGAGATACAGGTCGTGGTATTCTCCCAACGATTTAACATTGAACGTTTTCCATACCATCTTAGCGTGGTTATAGTCTTCTTCGGTAATGGACGAATCAGTTAAGGTGGAATAAAAACTGTTTATCGGAGGTAGCTCCAGTTCTTCAAATCTTTGCCAGGAATCCATGTACTCGTAGGGGTATACTCCTTTTCGCAGCATCAAATGAGTGTCAGCTTTGAAAAATTCGGTAGTGTATCTAAATTTATCGCTGCCCTTGTCAGCTAGACTTTTAACCAGCTGATCCAAGGAGGTATTCAGAAACTGCAAACTGTCGATAAACCGGAGATTCCAGCGAGTATTTAAATGTTTAAACTTCAAAGAGAATGTAAGGTAATCATCATATCCTTTCGGGATCACATTAATTTCACATCCCATTTTCGACGATATTGATCCCAGCTGTTCCAGTAGTAAATGTCCATCGTATCTGCGAAGATTATGAAAAACGACAGTTACCGTACGCATCAGCCGAAAGGATAAATTGCACTCAGGATGTGCAGCACCCCTGTACTGTCCACACAAGTGGCAGTGATCCCAAACTCTATCTTCTCCCAAATCTGCCTTGCATATAGCACACGATCTCGTACAGAAAAAATGAATTTGGTCAGCGGCTGTGGCAGTCTGCCAGTTTGGTTTATTCAGCTTTTCCTGGTATTCTACTCCCCATTTTATAGCCATCTGTAAGAATTCTTCCACAGGGTTTTTTGATCTAACCGTGTAAGTTCTTCCAAGAGACTGCTTGTCATAACAGCAACCAAATATTTCAGCCATTCCGAATCCGCACGGGGTATGTACGTGGAGAGATGTCGTCGACGATGTTGATGGATCGGGAAGACATGTATCCAGTTTTTCAAGAATACATTCAAAATCTGCATAGATCAAGTACGGTTGACGTTGCATCTTATGAAAATTGGTAAATTTCAACCATTTTTCATCTGCCGTTGGCATCTCGACTACGTCCAGGTCGGGGTTTTGACAACGTTCCATGTGATCATTTCTTTTTGCCTCGGAATAGAACAAACAGAGACAAAGGTGACACTGGAAAAGTTTCGACTTATGACTTCGCTCTGTGTTGAAAAATTTTTCAGGATATTTAACTAGACAGTAGTGTTGATTCCTCAGTAAAAGTAAGGTAAATTGATGACACGCATCCTTTCTGTCGGTCAAATGGAGAATATTAAGGGTGTCATCGTAACCGTATACGTTCAGCGAAATATTGTTAAGTCGTTCAAACTTTGGGATATCATCTATTTTCACAGGAAATGGTATTCCTGTAAAATTGAGTTCGCCACAATACCGCTCATAATGAGAAACTCGTTGAGGATTGTTTTCAATAGGATGTAATCCCGCTAACACTGACCACATAAAACATTTGTCGTCCTGATTTTGAATGTTCAAAATGGCCTTCTTTGATTGCAGATTGGGAGGTAGTGGGATATACGTTTTCCCTTTTACAGGTTCATATTTAGTCATGTGAACGTCTAAGGTATCAATGACACTAACAACCCATCCAGACCCCCTTTCCAGATATTCTTCAACCTTCTGACTAATATACTTGAAAGAGTCCAGCATTGCAGCAGCAATATTTTTTCGATTACACAACCTTTGCACAGTACTATGAAAGTAGCAGGTTATTGTTTCTGTTGGGTCAGTTGCTTTTTCGAAAGTTATCTTTAGAATAAGATCAAACTTAATACAGTGTAAAGATTCCAAAACCCGTTCCATACACCTTTTCAACTCAACACGAACACCTTTGTACAAACACCACAGATCACTCCATTCTACAGTACTTTCCAGTTGAAAACAGTGAACATTTCTATACTTGACAGTCGATTTTTCAATGAAAACTATAGACGACTTTGTTTTGCGTCTTGGAAAAACCCCCGGACTGATCACGCGAACGCCGGTATGACATAGTGAATGTCTGTTCATATCTTGACGTCTCTTGAAAGGTTTACCGCAAGTGGGACACTGGTGTGGACGATTGCCTTCATGTACCTGTCTAATGTGAGCAGTAAGATTGCTCTTGTAGGTGAACTGCTTTCCACAAATTGTACAAATCATGACTTACGGTAGAGTCCAGCAAAATTCGTTGAAATCAGAAATATCAAATATGGAGAATATGATCCAAATTAAAGTAGTTGATAATCAAATATAATGTTCAAGTAGTCAGAGATATAACAAAACGAGAACAGTAGTAAATCCAACCGTATAACAAAACGAGCACAGTAGTAAATCCAACCGCTTGTCTGGTGAAGTATGAAAGAAAACTGATGCAGTGCTGAGATTCCGTTTGTTTATATACCTCTTTTCCGAATTTGATTTATTAACATACTGGGCTTGATGAGTCATGTACCGTGTCAGAGCGTCACAGTAACGGTGTCAGCTTTAATTGGTTTTGAGTTTGCACGACCACTAGAAAAACTATTTGTACTTGCTGGGCCCTGACATTTGTCATTTACTTATTTTTACCCAGTGCCAACCTGTATCGAAAGCTTTGTTTTTACTGCAGTTACCACCTGGTACATACCTCATGACTAATCAAATTTTACTTAATTTAGTAACAATGAACAGCTGCATTGAATTTAGTTACAGTTACGAACATGCACCGCATCAATCAAGTGGCTGATATCGTGAAAAGTACCGTTCAAGGTTTTGCTATAATTTATCATTTGGGTAGTACTACCCTGTACCGTGAGTCAACCCCAAGTACGTACCAGTGAGTCCAAATCTGTACCTAGCATTTTTATGTAGCTATGTGCCAAAATGTACCTGTCACGAGGTATTGCGGCAGTCACAAAGTGTCATAAAGCGATTAAGTAAAACAGAAACTAAAATTTCACATCTTATTTTGAACACATGGTATTCTAATCAAACCAGTTTTTCTACAAAACTTAGTGACATTGCGCATGGTACTTGGTTCCTATTTTGGCTCTAAGCTTAGCACGGGTTTACACGATGAGTCAATTTCGCCGTATATAAGGTGGAGATTTTGGGCAGTATCACTTAAGTTTCTTTATTCCAATATTTTCGTTATTCTCACGTCTTACCTGCGGACATGGTTAACCTTAAACAGCAAATGTTTTGAAATTTGTAGGTAGCCATTGGTAAGCGGATTGCATTGACTCTTAGTTTTAGTTGTTACAGTTTTCAATTCTATCACTAATAATACATTGTCTCTATAATTTTTATGGGAGTATTTGAATTGAAAGATTTTGTTGCGTTTGCGGATTTCCACTTTACTTGGTCGTAAATGTATGATCGCGTCTTAACAGCTTATCTCATTTTTCATATATTCTACCGAATTGAAGGCATCAACATACCTTTTTATAAGCTTAACAGCTTGGTAATTTCCCTATATCACATATCACATTATCACATAATTCAAATTTTATAAGCACAGGAACTTACACCGCTATCTTCTTTGCAGTTGTCAGCTAAACCTATCCTTTGAACCGGTAAACAGGAGCAAATCATTTAGAAATGCTGAATGGCGTTGAAATCAATGTCAATAATATATAAATAATGAAATAGCATCAGTAACAATAAGAAATGCACAAGGATTAATGAGGATTAATAATTAATAATCGCAAGGGTCGTAATCAACAGGATTCCAAAATTAAATTCAATAAATGAAATAAAAAACAAATTCTTCTTTAACGAAGAATTAGTCCGATAGTAGGAACTCCGAATACGCAGAAAAGACACAACAGGCGTAAACTTGGTTATTCAATTTTCCAACTTCACTTTAACCAACACGTCCAGGCGATTTAACGAAATTGTGAATAAACAGCATCACACGTAATAAATCTCCTAATGCCAGAAATTTTCTGCACTAATTCATTTAGTTCTACGGTGGTACAAATAGTTACAGACTAAATAGCCTTCCACAAAGCTTAGTACCTTGTTGCTATAGGCTGGTTTTTATCCACTGTCTTAGCTCCTTTAACTGGTACGAAGTCGCAGCAGTTTTTGCAGAACATATTCTTTTCAGAAAAAATTTCAACCTTCCTTGAAGACAGCGCATTTGCTGTTTGACTAATTAGGTGCAAGTATTGGCACAATTCTTTTACGTTGTTTGAAAACTAGCAAATGTTGTTGCAGCTATTGCAAAATAGCAATAAAGTGCTGAAGAAGTGCTGCTGAAGCTGAAGAAATTAAAATTAAGATATCATTAATATTTTCTGAAAACATGGCTGAATATTACATATTAACTGTCCTCCTATATACGATGATTTTAGATTCGAAAAATCATCGTTACCAGATTTTAGTTCAAGGTATACGGATTATAACTGCGGAACTAATTTTATTAAGTTAATCAAAAATTAGCTGACGATTTCAGTTTATCCAGGATTAACTGTGGACTAACAAACAAATTACTGCATTCCTGAAGTCCTAGGGGATTTACTGCGGAATATTGTTTTACTAGACATCGGTTTAAAAACACTTCGTACATACATCCCCGACTCATATAGCGGGAGCTGGCCCCTCATCGGGCCGAATTGAGCAAAAGCACATTCTTGGTAGGTAGGTATGATCAGCAGATCGGAGCGTCCCTAGGCCTAGAGGATTAATCCCTACACCTAAGATGAAATTAAAGTAGTTGGATTAATCCTACTACCTCCAAAACAAAATGCGGGGGCTGGCCCCTCATCAGGATGATTGATGGGATTAAGGGGATATTTTGACTGATGAGGGGCCAGCTCCCGCATTTTCCTACTACTAGCATGATTTATACATCGTTGGAATGCTCGAGATGTGTTCTATTTAATTGCGTAAAGCAGTTTGGTGTAGCTTGCTGCTATAAAAAGTTAAGCTTAAAAGACTACCAAAAATTGCAAAAAGCGGTAACTTTGATAGTTTGTTAAGCTTAACTTTTTATAGCAGCAGGCTGCAGCAAACTGCTTTACACCATGAAATAGAACACATCTCGAGCATTCCAACGATGTATAAATCATAGTCTAAAGTTCTGTAATGGTCTCTTGCAATAAGCCTTTGAATTTAACCAACTTTTGTTGGGGGGATAAAGTTAAAGAGATCCCCGAGGAGTTTTACTTCTCAGAGTTCCCCACAGGCCCCAAAGTCCTAGGCTGCCGAAGAAATTATTACAATAGTTTAATCTAGCTGTTACCAGCATGTGGCCTAAACGCTGGAGGTACTGAAGAATGCCGTTATACATCTGACTGCTTCGAAACACACATCACGCTACATCATGCTTTGAAACTGAATTTAATACATAAATGACCTGTGGGATCTGGCTCGGAGAGGAAAATGAGCCGCCTGAGATGTTTCAGATTAGCAGATTAGCAGCTCCACTATTATGTATCATAGCAAGAGTGCATAATTGCACTATATATAAGAAGAGTAAGACACTAAAGGGCTTCTCTTTTTGGCATTGCATAACGGTGCTCCGACCACAATACGCGAATGTTCCCCCGTTTGGTGGGGGGTAGCTCTCATCGACAAAGCATACCCCCCCCCGTTTGGTGGGGGTAGGGGCAGCAGCAAAGAGGTCCCCGTTTGGTGGGGTGGGGGTAACCAACAGCCAATCAGATTGCAGAGACTCCCTCCCCGTTTGGTGGGTGGGGGGGGGTAAGCAAAAGAGTTCCCCGTTTGGGGGGGGGTCGCCAACAGCCAATTAGATTCAGCCAATCTTAGCCTGACTTGGCGACCCCCCCCCCAAACGGGGACCTCATTCTGCCTACCCCATCCCCACCAAACGGGGATCCCCTTTGCATACTCCCACCAAACGGGGACCTGTTTTTGCTACACCCCCACCAAACGGGGAGGGGGTATGCTAGTCGACCTCCTCCACCAAACGGGGGAACATTCGCATATTTTGGGCGGAGCGCCGCTACGCAATGGCAAGAAGAGAAGACCTCTAGTGGCTTACTCTTCTTCTATAATATAAAGGAATAAATAATGGACTCTTGATCAAAGTATACCCAACATTCGAAGCGAGAGTCCACCCTAAGATTTGAGGCTGGGTCGGGCCGGACTCTTTGGTAGGACTAGCCGGACTGATCGATTCTTTTCTGTCCTAACCTACTACCCATTCCGATCCGAACTCATTCACGATTTACGTATCACGTATCTCTCCAAAATACCATGACTGAAGGGTTGAAATAATTGAAGCTAAACATTTTTTTCTGGAAAAGCAGAATCGTGTGGAATCCACTACGGTTGTGCATACATTACACCATTAAAACGACACCATTTCCGTCCACCATGAGATAACGTGAGGGAATGGGAAGGTGCAAAGCTTGCCTCTAGAACAACCTAGAAGAGTATGGCCTCTCTGTGAGGAGGGAAAAAGGTAGATCCTGTCAGCCAAAAGGTAAAACAAGTAGACCACTCAGCGCATTTTATCTAAAATTGCACACTTTTCAGCAAATTTTAGCGATTTTTCAAAAAAGTTGAAAATGCGCAATTTTTGCTAATATTGGCTAGACGCCTTTAAAATATTGTATTTTGTAATGGTAGATCCTTCGTGTCTACAGGAGTTGACCCCAGTATTGAACTCCGTGTCCCTCGTATTAGTGTATTTGACACACTGCTCTAATTTAAAGCCAAATTAAGAGTTTCTATCCATATATACTTAAATTTAGAATTCCTGAATGTAGCTCATACGTGGCGGCTGCGGCCACCGCGTAAAAACTACGGGGGTTGCTGGCATAAAACGTCTCAAGCAGAGGTGGGGCCGGTTCCACTAGAACCGGTTGGAACCGGAACCGGAACCGACCCGGAACAATTTTTAGAACCGGAACCGGTAGAATTTGGAACCGGCAGGTTCCACGCTTAAAATTGGGTTTGAACTAATTTTATATTGAACTAATATTGAATAGCAAGTTCAAAATTTCCAAAAGCTGGATTTCACAGTTCGTAGTTGCAATTCACAGAGTTGCCATTCACATTTATATTATCTTTTTCAAACTAGACTGATCTAGTTTGAGCTGAAACTGGACAAATTCAGACCTGAAAGATACAAGATAATAGACGAAAGAAAGAAAGTTGTCACTACAGCACCACAGACCCGAAAAATTCGGGCCTGAGGTGGGGATCGAACCCACAACCTTTGGTTAACTAGACCGACGCTCTACCGATTGAGCCACCCAGGCACAATCGAACCAAGCTTAAGGGGGGGGGGGGTCGCGAATTTTCGACCATCACCGATTTTTCTCATTTTCACATATTTTGTAGTCCCCATGGGTCCCCAAAACAAGACAGTTGCGTTTGTTGCAAAACTTTCCCTATCATTCACAATAGTCCTCTAAAGGTGGCCCCGGCATGTGTTAAACATTGGAAAACGAAAAAGTTAGGAAAATTTCGCGGTAACCAAAAGTTTGAGCGCTGTGCAAGAGAAAACGAGCTATAGCTGGGCAAAATGTTAATCTGGACTAGGTAGCGTGTTAATATCTATCTGAGGTATTTTTGTGTTTGCTCAGCGATTTTCTAAAAATTTTCAAAGTTGGGTGAAGCCGGTTTTTGCACAAATTTGACTTACAAAAACGTCACCAAAGAAATGTTTCGTCGTGGCCTGAACTAACCGTTTACTGCACAGATTTCGCGTATAGATATTAACACAGTACACAAATAGAGGTTCAATTTCCATACACAAAATCCATGCTGCTACTTGTGGATAGTTCATACTTTTGGTTACCGCGTTGGCGTTTTGCCTCAAAATAAGTCATTTTCTCAATTTTTTGGATATAATGGTCCATAAGTCGGGTGAAAGCCGAGCTATTCCAACCAAATTCGGTGTGCCAGTTTGCACATATGAAAGGAAGATGTGCGCTAAATTTAACTGCAATTGCTAGTGCTTAACTGTGGATGCATGCCTTAGTCCGATGACGGAGGCCTAGAGTCAAAAAATCGCAAATTTTCAATTTTTTCAAATACAGCCAAATTTTATATCAAATTGAAGCTCTCGATGTCCTGAACATTTTATCTTCTTGCACCAAGTCTCTACAAAGCAGTGTGAGAAAGTTAAGCCGCATTAAAGTTTGAAGTAAATAACAGTCGGAAGGAGCTTGATCAAATGGTTCAAACGCCGTTTCTCGCTCGTTGCTTGACGTATCATTGTCATTTGCACAGCAATAAATAGCCCAAGATAGAGGCTTCAATTAGATATATTGACCATATACCGTAGTCTTTTGTCGTCCTATGTGTACAGCCCTTAGCGAGGCATAGTGGCGTAGATGCTAAATTGTAAGGATTTGACCTGCAATATCTCTTAACTGGATTGACCCTGGACTCTAAAAATGTGTCTTGTTTTTGGACACATATGGGGATATATTACACCAGAAAATGAGCGAAATCGGTGACTATAAAATTTGGTACCCAGCGACCCCCCTCCTTAAGGTGCTGGTATCCTTTTGTGCAGTGCTTTTGTGGTGATTTTTTTGAAACGCAATAACTTTCTCAATTTTGGGAGTTGCAAAGAGCTTTATACATCGTTTTAAAGCTTATAATCAGGACATTCACGTGAGCTTACGAAACTGGCAAAATCAGTAAAAAATTAGCAGAAGTTTTCTGACAAGCTGACATCTAACAGGATGAATATAGACCAAAAGTTTTGAACATCGATTTCTCAAAACTAAAGAATCGGCCAAAAGTTGTTTTTGTGCCACGATATGAAGGACATATGGGCCGAGGGACGTTTTTTTGGATTTGGCTCAGCAGGTCTTAACGGTCGAGAAAATCGGCCAAATGCACAGTAACACGAAATTTCGCAACTTCGCATTGAGTTTTCTTGCTACTCAATATGTTTTAGCCCAAACCAAGAAAAACGTCCCTCCGCAGAAGTGCGAATTTCGATTCTGCCGAAAATCTCCGGAATCCGTCGAGTAGTTTTTGAGAAATCGATGTTCGAAACAAAAAAAACCCCGTTTTGCCAAAATGGTTTTTCGGCCAAATCTCTAGCTGAAAGCAATAAAGTCCGGCTAATAGGCATTCATAAAATGTGCATTTAGACGATGTATCGATTGAGTATAACTAAGCCAATTTTGTCCTTAACATGTGGCAGTAATTTTGAAAAAACTGATTTCCTCGAAAATGGCCATTTTTTGACCCTGAAAACAGTTTTTTGCTTATACTGACTTAACCACTGGAGACAGCTCAAAGGTTGTAAGAGCAAAAATGTTCATTTTCGAGTCCTCTTTCCAGCCATACCAACCAATCCCGTGTCTTGTCTACCAACTGGGAGCTTAAGGCCAAAAACCAAAACTTTATTATCTTTTGGCCTAAGAATACGGGACTGGTCCTAAAATGTTAAAGAGCACGGAAATAGGTTATTTCGTAAGTTTTAGCCCTTTCCGTAAAGGATTAGAGCCGTAGGAGTCAAAAATACCCGAAAGGAAACCAGCACCTTAAGTTTAAATTCGTTCCCAAACTGTAGTGACACGTTTTTGAATAGGCATACAGCCCTGGCAAAGACACACACCCCGCGAGACAAGCTCAAACTGACAGATGGTGCACGATGGCTGTAGAAAGCTGTTTCGCAACTTTGCTTTGTCATTTTGATTGTACAAGCCTTGCAGGGAACCTGCATCAAATGTTATATAATGTTGAACACGTAACTACAAATTTTGAACCGGGAACCGGAAGCTAGAACCGGAACCGGAACCCTGGAAACGGAACCGGTTTCGAAAATTGAATCTCAAGGACATTTCTAAAATAGTTAAACTTTTACACTTTCAAACAGAGTAAGTCATTGATTCTAATGTACTCAAGAACACTGAAGCTGTGTGATAAAAGCTTCAGCTTATCTGGATTGCTTTTCCTGTGTGGATATTCTGACTGCAAATGAGTCAAATATACCGCCATCATTATGTTAGAGAAGCGCAATTTGTGTCCTGTCGCTATTTCAGATATAGCAATAAATCCCATATCTACCTGATTCGGAAGGAACAGCATTCACCGGACATTCACGGCAAGACAGTTTCGCAATGTCGAAATACTCGGTTTCGGAACATTGCCCAAGTTTTATTTGGGCAAAATCAGCACTTATTCCTACATTTATGTAAGTACTGAGAAATACAGTTATAGCGAAGGCGTATAGTTGGAAATGCATTTGCCTGTCAAACGCTTATGATTAAACGCCTGAGTATGAAGTTGTTTCTATGACAACGAACGGCATGATCAAACTAGGTATGTATTAAGGTAATGCTGAGCAGTAAAATGAAAGAGTCCTAATACAATCAAACATTCTATACACTGTAAAAAAAATTTCCTAGCTGTTATCTATTTTTCGATGATCACTGTTGTCATTCAAGAAAAATAGATAAAAGTTATCAGATATAAAAGATATCAGTTAGCTATTATTTCGGGATTGATTGAAAATCTAGAAAATTAGATAACAGTTATCTAATATTGCTGGCTAATATCAATCTTTTTAATTTGGGCATTAGTACTTCAACGGCAATTGCTAACCTGTACTCATTAAATATTGTTGATAGTGGCAAAATTTTTTAATCTTAAAGTAAATTAAATAGTTTAGATAGTTACCAATTTTAATAATTTTCGGCGTTTTATGATGATAGCGGCAATAAGCAACATGGGCAGAGGAGAGGCTCCTTAGTTGTAGCTATGAAACTGCACTCAAATTGCGTCTACACTCAATTTAACCTGATAGTAGAGGGGACAAAGTTGTATCCGGGTCTATAATTTCAGACACAGCCTGGACCCAGAACTGGACGGCTTTCCCCAGACCCCCAGGCTCGGATTCCGGGAAATACTTTAATCAACCTGCACTGGGTTTTGGTCTAAATTGCACTATTATTCTCCGTGTTTGGTGATGCGACAGCAAAAGCATCAGGAACAAAGCGACTTTGCTTAACTTAATGACGCTATTTTTGTTTTCCAATATTTGCTTTGAACGTTGTCAATAGAACTAAAGATGAGAGCCAACTATGGGATGGCAGAAGTTTAAAGTTCGATGCTGGAAAAGCTATGTAGTTCGCCTATTGCCTCTTAATAATACTGGTTTGATGCAAAGAATGAAAGAATTCCACAATGTAGCGTCCCACAGAGCCAATTCAAGTTGATGATGTCGGGTCAAAACTCAACATACCATGCATGGAAACTTTGTTTCGTCCTGACCGCCGTGTATGATTAAACAAAGGATTAAACTTTCGAAATTTAGCCACAATTTTAAATTTATCATCTATTTTAGCCCGCCTCAAGGCATAGTGTTGTTTTAGTAACCGATGTTAGTTTCAGTTTCAGTTTCAAGTCTCTTCGCAAAATAGTTTCAGTTTCAGTTTTAGTTTTAGTCGGAGTTTCAGTATCAGTTTCAATTCATTCGAAAAACTGCAGATTCCAGCCTTGAGACATAATTAATGCATGAATTTATGATCATATATAAAGAAGAAGAGAAAGACTGAAACTAGTTTCAGTCCGAGTTTCGGGTCTCTACCCAATCTAGTTTCAGTTTCAGTCGGCCGCCTACAATAGTTTCAGTTTCAGTTTCAGGTCTCCTCACGAAATAGTTTCAGTTTAAGTTTTAGTTTCTGAAACTAAACTGAAACTGAAACTGAAACCTGTACAACCTGAAGCCTAGTTTCAGTTTCAGTTTCAGTGCCTGAAACATCACTACCGCAAGGTCAAAAGCTATGGTAGGAAAGAGGGCGCAAGGTCTGCCACTTTCATTTGATCAAAATTGGCGCAAGGAGACGCCGATTTTTGCCAGAATTTCAAATTTAGACCTGTCATTGTTGGAGAAAGAAGCAACACTTAGCATACATTTAGCATTTAGAACTAGTACAGTGGCAACATGGCAAGCAACATTGATGCGAGGCAAACAGTAACACCTGTGATCAAAACATTTTGGTCCTGTTAAATATCAGTGTTTTGCGTGAACTCCGAAAGGTTGAAAATCAGCGCAATAAAATAATCTCAACGACGAGGGCGTGGCTCAGTGGTACAGCGTTCTGATCAGGAACCAAAGCTGGGTGGCTCGATGCCAGCAATGGACACTTTTCTTCACATTTTCAATCCTGATTTCAAACTTTCATTGTCCCATCTTTCGTTTGAACTCGAAACCGCTTAAAATATATATATTTCATTTTGAAGCTCAAAACAGATCCAAAACTTGTCCACGAACTTTCTTCAAAATACAATTTGCAAGTTTTGTATGCATCAGTTCTGTGAGACAATCCCGAAAAACCGAATATTAACAATTTGCAGCATTTTTCGAACTTTACTAATATGCACAATAGCTGCATCAATCAGGCCCGCACCCAGGATTTTGAAAAGGGGAGGTCCAAGGTAAAATACAACGGGGGTCTGGGGGGCGGAGCCCCCCTGAAGTTGAAGAATTTTTGCATTTTTACCCAAAAATCGTACATTGGATGTTTATTTCTTGCAAAAAGCAAATTATCGCGCCGAAGGCGCGAAAATTTTTAAAAATAGCTGTTTTTGCTATAAAACTAGCAAAAATTTTCTATTTTGTCATCCCAAAAGGGGGGTCTAGACCCCTTGAACCCCCCCTGGGTGCGGGCCTGGCATCAATCGATAGGTTTTTCAATTTTAAGAAACGACTCTTCTCACCACAAACTCCCATTTGCTTGTTATTTGTTTGCCATAGTTTAAAGTTCCCGTTTTGGCCCGTTTTCAACAGAAAGTGAAAATTTTGAATAGCTACAACCTTTTTATTCCAGGCCGAAATCATCTGAAATTTTAATAGATTGCGTAAAATTCTAATTGCTATTATTTTTGTTCGCGCTTTGACCTCAATGCTGTAGGTAGAATTTTCGACCCTGGCAGCCCAACCCACTTAAATATTAAAATGTATATATGCACATGTAGAATAACTGGTTGACAGAACTGATTTTTTTCCATGATTTGATTTCATAAAACAATTCAGCTCATTATGAGCTTCAAAATGATGTATAGATCTCTGCAAAACTCGCAAAATTGAGCAAGTTATGAACATTTCAATCCGGGTATCCAGACGCTGTCACAGTCAGCTCCACGTTTGACCCCATAAATTTTGCTGCATCAGCGAAGCAGGTTTCATCCAGCTCAACCACTTCGTGCAGTAACGTGTGTTACGCAAGTACTCGATACGCTGATACCGCATCGAGCACTATATAAAGGAGAGAAACAAACAAGTTTTTTAAGTTTCATGTCAATATTTTCTGACATATTTGCTCCTACTGCTTCTGTTTACAGAGCAGTGGAAGCAATCTTTTTTGGCCATTACGTACCTTTGGGGGTACCGATGGCAGGGTTTAAACCCAATAAGAAGGGTTGAAATCCCTTTTTATTGGAAGCCGTCCAATTCAAATGGCCGGATAGCTAGCAAAATTTTGATTGCTAATATCCAAAGCGTTGGATTGGATGGCTGTCAGTGAATATTGTGGATATTTTAGTATCCAACAGGATGATTCTTGACCAAACATCTAAATGAAAATTACAGATCGAAGCTCATTATCCGGTTCCTATCGTCTGTGATGTGCCTCTATGCGGCACAGTATTAGGGAGCATGTTCGCTTTGTTTTCCGCAATTATTCTAAATTGAACAAAAAACTAACAAATACCAGTCATCCTTTAATTTTAGGTGACGACCCTCTATTTTTCACGGATAACAGTTACCTTGGAATTTATGGTAAAGGCTATTAAAGTTAAATTCGTAACAAGTCTCCAATTTCAACTGTTTGCTGCCATCCCAAATTATTAGATAACAGTTATCTAATTTGTTGGGATGTCACAAATTCCCTATCTAAGAAAAATAGATAACTGTTATGCAATTTTTTTTACAGTGTAGTGAACCAGAATAAACCATGTTGCTGGTTCCACAACACAAAAGATAATGTGTTGAAAGGCACCTAAATGATGAAAATTAAAAATTAAATAAGAAGGCTCCTAAAAGGAGCAGTATGTAAAGTTGGAAGGGTGTAGCTAACCAAGCTTTACGGGTGGAAACTGTGCGCGTATGGAAACGACGAACCTGGAGGAGACTTATGTTCCAGTCGACCTGGGCAGGATCTCGCCAAGAATAATTAAATCTAACTGACGACTAAATAAAGCTTACTAAAGGGGCGGATAACTGCCTAACTATTAACTGCAGCAGGAACTTTGATTAAATTAAATACATGCTCAGTAAATAATTAGCCTACCTAAGACTGGAATAACTCAAAACCCTACCTACCGACTATACAATTCTAAAGAAACCTAAACTAGGAACACCCTAACGGCTCAGTAGCTGAGACCGCATTTAATAAAGTATAGAGAAGCAAAGGGAGCGACTCCCGAAAGTAATACAGGACTGCAAATAAAATTTTGACAAAGAAGCATCCATTATAAAAATTACAGAGTAACAAAAATTCAAGTAAGAAATAAATTCAAAGAACTAACTAAATTTAGATTAGACACAACATAGAATTCAGTTGCAAATATAGAACAGATTACGCAACACAGATTCAACCCCCCAATATGTATAAACCCACTTCTAAACGATGTCTCAAAAATACTTCCCTAAGCCGTCGCGGCTGACAACAATACAAAATATAGCATCATAAAACTTTTCCTAAAATAAAATGCACAAATATTAATTTTAAATAAACCAAAACACAATACAAACCAACTAAGCTTAGACTTTCAAGGTCGCCTTGGAGCCAATACAATGTAGAACAAACCCAATCAATAACTTACGTTGAGGGCCCAACAAAAAGGAAAGACAATTATAAAGGGCCAGGCAGAGCAAAAATAAACCGACCACAAGCTAAGATTGAAAAGACAAGACTGACTAGTTTTAAAGTGAAGGCTGAGAGAGATGCCTAGTGAATTTTGATTGGCCAGTTTTGAGACCCTCTTGCAGGCCCGTCTATGCGCTTCCAAAAAACTAGACAAGCAGCTTCACCTAGTCGCTAAGTGGGCTGAATAAAACATAGCGCATTTTAACATAACGAATATCCAATTTCAAACTAATCTCAATACAAATTCACACAATTTTACAAAAGACACATTTCACACTAAAATTATCCACTCAACTCACAAAAGGGACAGACGCAACGTCTCCCTATTACATCTCCCCAGGGCTTACCGCCAGAGCTCCCGCGAGGGACACATAAACCAAAAAGAAGGACGAAATTTACCCAACAGTGAAAATGTTTGACTGAATTTTGGTAAATGGGTCTCAGTAAGTAAGGCAAACAAAAAGAATTGCAAAAATACAAAGCTAAACTAGACTTGACTAAAGAAGAAACACAATAAAGATGACATGGCGTCAAAAGAGTAGTGAAGACCAGCCATAAAAACACGCATGGGAAACTGCCATGTTAATGCCACGGGACGGTGCGTGAATGGGCCACCCATGATCATCCAGCCGCAACGGCGGGGATCTCGTACCTGTATAAAAAGAGAATCAAATAAACAAAATAAGAACCCAAATGTCAGCTTCGCCTGGGTCTCTTCAAACTAGGGTACGGAGGTTACCTCCCGCCAAATTTAGGGTGCGCCATCTCCGGCTGGGTGGGTGGGCTGAGATAAAGTACCAGGAAAATGGTAAAAGGTGAAATAAATGGTTAGAAATTCTAATGTTTTAAATAAGAAAACTCGAGAAAATGGTAAAATGTAAATAAATAAAAGGACTCAAAAATTTAGAATAAAGCTCGGAAAAGGTTAAGTTTTTAAATGTTAAGAACATCACAAAAGTACCACACAAAAATAAAATACGTACATCTATATTTAAAGCACAAAATAAACTAGATTAAAATCACCAAATGGGGTCGTCTTCTTTGTGAATCGATCTATATACAGTGAAGCGTCTGTATCGCTGGAATGGCACAGATCAGGAATTTAGGCAAAACTTGAGCAAATAGTCTTCTTCGGGTCGTCACAATTGGGATTTAGAAATCTGGAAAAAGTCATCATAAGGCAGTCTTCATCATTTAAGCAGTCAAATCAGGGGATAAGGGTCCAAATAGAGGTAGTCTATGATTGAGGTTCAGGTCAATGGCAATGATGGAAAAAGGCAATGAAATAGCCTGAAATAGTAAATAACGCCTGCGCTGGATTGATGGAATGATAGAATGATATGATATGATACGAGACCTCCGCCGTTAATATGATACATCCGCCGTCATAATGATACCTCCGCCGCAATGATGTTACTTCCGCCGTAATTGATAGGGAAAAGGGGCTTTGAGCTACAACTACACCGTCGCGGTAAGTTAAGCTAATTACGTAAAGTTACACCAGTCACTGATAGTAACCAGGGACAGGGGAAGGGTTTAGAAACGGTTCCAAACCGGGCTCTGGCGATCGATTGGAAGGCGGGAGCCAGCACGATGAGGGGCGGAAGGATCAAAGATGGCGACGCAGATACAAGGGCAGAAGACATTGTTCTCCTGTCCAGGCGGTGCTAGTCCAGCGATGAATTCTCCCGTACGGTTCACCGGCATGCGCAGCGCAGCCGCTCTCAATTCCGTGGGCGGGTTATCCACCCCGAAGAAAGGCGGGGCCATTCTGCCGTTCATCCAATTCTCGCGTGAGTGTTCGATCCGTCGCGGAATGACCTGAATGAACTCGTCGTATTCCTCCTGTGGAAGCGGAGTTCGAGATTGCCAATCAGAGTAAAAGTCCTGCGGTCCTCCCTGGGTAAACCAGAGGAGGATTTTAGTCCAGTAAGTGCCATGAATAGATGCTCCGCTAAACCATGCCTCACGTTGAAACCACTGATCAAACTGTTCATGTTGGAGATCTTCCACTCCACGCACAATAACCTGAGCCGGTAAGGTCGGGCGAAAACCCCAAAACGTTTCGCCTGAGGCTTCGCCATACAGGGCCGCTGGATGACGCAGCATATATTCGCGGAGCTCAGATGACTGATAGAATGTATCCCAATGGATGCGGCACATGGTTCGCACCTGATAACCGCCTTGCCAAGTGTCTACTGCGAAGGAATACGGTTCCACCTCCAGGCGATGTTGCACCGCCAGTTTGATCTCAGTGCCCAAGCGGTTAGGATCAAGGGTAATATAGCGCAACGCTTCCCCATGACATGCAAAATCGCTTTTCCGATATTGATAGATGTATTCAGGCTTAGGAAAGACAATGCCGGGTTGCTGAGCTGTACGCAATCCGCCTTCAACAGAATGCATGTACGAATTCTGGCAATAATGACGGAAATACGGAACCAGAAATTCTCTTGGAGCAAAGGCTCGGATATCCTGCATGGGTGGTTGGTACCAATACCAAAAGGCTCTACGCACCGCTTCCATTCGGTCCAGTTTCTGAACCGCTGCACAGTACACATCTCAAAAACCCCTCGACGCTGGACGGGAAAAGACGTGCGGATAAGGTGTCAATTCCGAGACACACCGGCGGAGCAGCTCCGCGTGACCCACACAACGGAGTTCACCACTTTAAAGATTTCCACCTCCGGTTCTGGGTCCTCATACCGTGATCGATCAATAGTTTTGAACTTCCAGGTTGCTATAATTCCTGAACGATTAGGCGTGCGGCGGTCGTCTGTCTCAAAATACTGATACATGTCCGGGTGATCTTCTCGAAACATTTGTTTCAACTGGGCCAAAAGTTCCATAGACATGGTCACCGGTGTTTGACTCACATTTACAAATTATTGCAGGACCACCTGACGAAAAGCAACCAATGCTGGATGAGGCGTTTCTCTGCCTACAGCAACTGGGAGCTGCTGTCCCTGCCATCTGCCCCAGAAGTCTTGCCAGTAGACCGCCGGCGCAGGGGTGGCAAGGTAGCCAACCTGTTCCGGGTATGGCTGTTGCAACTGAAATCGTGGATAAACCGGATCCTGATGACCATGTAACAAGTTGTTACCATACTGATCGCGTTTTGCGATAATATGTTGCTCATGAAGGATCTCTCGGAATGATGGAAAACTCCCTGCTGTCCGCTTACGCTGAGCGTCCCGAACCTGCTCGTATGTAGCTGGAACTCCAAAAGGTGGCAATGGCGCCGTTTTCCTCTTGCGCGGTGGCTCCTCGGGGTAAACCCGGGTCTGGCGCTGTTGGCTAGATGATCGTGAACGGTAGGAACCATACTGGTCGTCGTCGCGACGTCTGTACTCCACAGGGGCAGAAGCAGGTTTCCAATTGTAGGAATCCCTCCGGTACCCGCTAGTACTGGGTCGCTGATCATCAGGGATCTAGGGTCCCTGGGCCATCGCCGTTCTTGGTGCGAAAACCGATCTATGCTCTCTTGAAGGCGGTTCGGCAGGGCGCCCTCGGCCTTTAAACTGAGGTCCCTGAGACTGGGTAGGCCGCAGCGGCCTCCACTCTTGATAGCTAGTTGGTGGTCTCTGATCTCTCTCGTCTCGTCTTTTTCTGTCCCTGGACCGAGAGTCATGTCCCAAGTCATCCCGACAGGGATAGTAGTCGGAGCCACGCAAGTCCGACCGATCTCTTCGCTGGTGCCCTGCCTGTCTTGATGCTGACGCACCATAATCATCACCAAGTGTTCCACGACCGTCACGGTCCTGCGCCCATTTCTTTGGCGGTGGCCCTGCATATCCAGATGCCCGAGACGATGTAGAGCTATCCCGTCTTTCCTCCCGTCGAGAGGGTAAAGGCCCGGTCGGAGGTGCTCCGAACCGCGGTGGGTAATTGGACGAAGCCGTTGTCACCGGCTTTGCACGAGCCGTACCTTGAGATGGAACCGGTCGAAAAATTGGGGCGGACGGAATTGGTGGAGCCAACATGACCGGAGTGGATGAAGCTGTAGTCGCTACACTCGCAGCCATATGCTGCGTTTGTGGGCGAGGGGCGTAGTTAGTGCGCACTCCCCATGGAACTGCTGCAGACAAGGGCATAGGCATGCCAGTGGCGCGGGATCCCCGGTAAATCTGTCCTCGCTGGTGCAGCGTAGGACCAGGTGGAATCATCAAAATGTCCAGTTGGTCACGAACTCGCTCGGCCTCCTGCTGAGCTTCGGGGGACAACACCAAAGGCATCGTTACCTGACTGAAGTATTCATCCCCCGGTATTAAGGGATTGACCGTAGCGACTAGATGTAGGGGTGACATGTGGACCACGTTATTGGCGTCGCGCCACATCATGTCCTGGCGGAACCACGGCAAACCAGGCAAGTAGGCTTCCATGACTTGCCAATGCACTGGCAAACCTTGTTCAATGGCATTCAAATAGGCTGTAGGGTCAAATCCCGCTGCTGTGCGATCCAACATAGGGACCACCATAAATTGCCGGACCTGGGTCGTCCCAGTTCTGCGCATCTCTGCTGACCGACGTGTATCCATCACTGCCACATGTTCAGGCACTATGAACCTGTCGTTAGGTCCCGTGGGTTGGGGGTTAGGTGTTGGGGCCAGATGGTACATGGCTACCGGATTAAAAATATGACGTGAAGGTCCGATGCGGCCATTAGCCGTCAAGTGAGTCAACGCCTGTACAAAATGACTGAACATAGGCCACACTTCAGGAGGCATAGTTTCATAGACCGCCGGAGTCAATCCGATCTGGTGCAAGATTTCTGCCGATGGCATCTGTTGCAATAGCGGGTGTTCCGGACCTCTTGGTTGTTGAACCTGTTGAGCCCCCGTGGGAGCAGCTCCCTGTGGCTCGGCCATGTGATGGGACTGCAATCCCGACGGTCCTGCAATAGGTGCCGAGACTGCCACTGGTGCCGTTTGAATTCCTGGTGGAGCAGGGACCTGAGTTAGACCCGGTGGTGCCGTCACGGCTGAAGCCTGAGCTCGCTCCTCTCTCTGCACCAAACGGACTGCTTCCATAATGCTAGGATCAACGTCCAGCAGATCCATAGGGTCCTGAATATGTGGGAAGCATTTCATGAGTTCCCGCAGTTCCCGCTCTTCTTCAGATGAAACCGCCCGGAGTCTTTTAGGTGGTGTTGCCTCCGATTCTCGACCTTGTTGAGATGTAGAGGGCGTCGCGTCCTCCTGTCGGTCTTGTCGCTCCTGCCTTCTTAGATATTCGTCCGGGATAGGTGGCATATATTCATGATCGGGATGTGCCCACACCGGACCAGGTTAAGGCTGCGCTTGAGCCTTCCTATACAACTCTGCCGGGTCCCTCCATGTCGACAGCGGCTTTGCACCGAACCGGCTCTCAGCAGTCACTGCTGGCTGGCTGCGTGTCTTAGTCGCATCTGACCGTGACTGGTCTCGAAGCTGCTGTCGAGACGTAGGCGGAGCAGACTGTTGGTAGTAGCGTTTACTGGTATACACCCGTTGTGGCGGCCGAGACCTGGGAGGGGAATCTGGTAACCGTAGAAGCTCTGGTGATGCCTGTCTCTGCCTTGGGTCGCGTCGCACGTCTCGCTGCTGGCTGGTACTAGGGCGACTCAGTGGGAGTGGCCGGGGCGGCTCCCTTTGTCTCGGGACCGGCGGTTTATGCGGAACAATTTGTACCTCCTTGTGTCTACCGTCGCGGTCAGGCACTACCAGAGAAGCCGATGGTGGCGTTTCACCCTCCTCTGGGAAACCTTCGCCATCCGATGGAATGTAATCCTGAACTCTTCGGGCTCCCGCCGCGTTCAACTGTTTTACTAGCTCCGCATTTGGTTGTAATTCAACCTGGTCTTGTGGCCTGTCTGGATCCATAGCATGATATCTGCCATCCTGTGAAACCCTAACCCGACGCCAGTCAATGGCCGCTAGAATACGCGGCTGAAATCGTCATCTGGTCCATGCTCGCATAAAAACCAAAAACCTCTGATAGATCGCTTCCCGCAGCGGGTGGATCACATCGATGTTTTGTCCCATGTGAAAGCTGAACGACCACAAAGGCCGTGTTTGAGGTACGTCCGCATCCGGAACATCATCCGTAGGCAGCAGCCGCTGATGTATCATTTGTTGAAATTACTCCTGGTCCGGTGTTGGGCGACCCTGAAGGGGCGTT
The DNA here is from genome assembly GCA_030248195.1 of Trissonchulus latispiculum. NCBI lineage: Eukaryota > Metazoa > Nematoda > Enoplea > Enoplida > Ironidae > Trissonchulus > Trissonchulus latispiculum. Next base: position 39,076 of record JASAND010014818.1, read on the forward strand.
ACATTCCGTATGCCAGCATGCGGGCCATGTCCTTTTCTCCGTTCATGTTCCAAAGCCGCTTCCACTTCCGGTCCATAGGCGTTGTGCAGTGTGGACAACTGAACCGCAGTCTCACTATCGCGTTCGTCCAATATCTCCCGAATAAGACGTAGAATGTGATAGGTGGCTTCCACGTCGGCTAGTGCGTAACGCACGTCCCCTTCATGAGGAACTACAGGGATGCCGCGAGTGCAGCACCGCTTCAGCTTCGGGTTAGGGATTGAGCAATTACCCGTCATCTTTCGTAGGCCGGCGTCTGTGCTACCAATAAACCCATAGCGGTCCCTCACATAGGGATTAGGTGTGTGCAGATCGCCCTGGTAATTCAAATTACGATATTGACTGGAGCATCGCAGGTTCCAAGCGTTAATCCAATATGCCTGGACCTCTACTAGTCGATGTTCCAACCGCTGAAGGCCATAAGCTCGAGCCAAACGTAAGGCGTCGGCTTTAATATCCACTGAGCCCCAACGGGCTTGCAAACTAACATCCGTTAAGAGCTCCAGCAGCTGGAGAAAAGGCCCGAAATCCTTCAGCTGGGCCAAGATATATGCCACCATAATAACAAATGTCACTGGGCGACGGTACCCTGAGACCTGGCCTACAGGGCCCATGAATTGCAACATAGTAACCGTTCCGTCTTGTGGCACTGCGAACTGGATATCATTACCCCCTTCCACATCGAAGGCTTCAAGGGGGGCTTCACCTAATAGAGTGATCAAATCCGGTAAGAGATAGAAAAAGCGACCCATTGAGTCAATCAGAAAGGTGTTATCGTCATCATTATCATGTAAGCGAATGTTAGCAAAATTCGGACGAGGTGCGGGCAGTCCCGTCAATTGCTCTGTCAGCATGGCACTAAAGCTAACGCTGCTGTTTCGTACTCTTCTCCCAAAGCTTCGACGCCGAACTGGCAATGCCGTAGAAGGGCATCTGTGTACACCTGCAAATGGACTGCGAGTCGCTCGTAGTCCTCTCTACGATATGGGTCTAAGCGGTCCAACTCTGACGCCACAGGTCGGAGCCGAGGAACTGGAGGGACCACTCCGGCTTGTGCAGGTGGTACCATGTAAAGTCCCGCTACGGCTGCCTTTGCCACGGCAGCAGCTGCCTGATCAATGTCCATACCTTGTTGCTGGCCTTCCGCCGCCTCTTCATCCCCCTGAACTTCCTCCAGAATGCGTATTTCGTCGGAGGCAGCATCTCCCTCCCTCTCGGCCTGCTGGTTTTCTTCTGAAAACAGATCGTCTAATTCCTTTTCTCCGTCGGAGACGTCTTCGAAATCTGCGCCCGCTCGCGCTCTGGCGTCACGCTCGAGCTGTGAGGAGGTTTCCTCCTTATCTGAAGTTTCCATCTGGGCTGGCGCCTCAGCTTGTTGCTGTCCTTCTTGTTGTAATGCCGACGAAGCCGCAAGTCCTAGAAGGTTGAGTCCACCAGGAACCGTCACGGTCCTGGTCAATGGAATAGGATTTGTGGTGGGATCTAACAAGTTCTGAATAGACCGACTAGCACTGACTGCAGCCTGGCTCGGGCCAGGTGTGGTTCGCTCACTGGAGGGGGCGGAGGAGTAGGCAAGGTAAGCTGATCACCGGGGTCAGACAGCACTGAAGCTGGACTAGGTAGGGCCGGGATACCGGCTCGCTTCAAGAGGACTTTCATCTGTTGTGCGTCTAGAGTAGCAGACCCCTGGTCGTCAGTGGGTACCTGTTGATCCGGTTCACCACCAGCCATGCCAGTCGCTGGCAGGTCTGATGCGCGCGTGGTGGAAATTCCTAGAATGCCAGTGACGTCAAAGCTCTGTTGTTGTTGGCCCTCACCAGACCCTGCGGTCGCCGCCGGTCGTTGACTCAGACCGGGCTGCTGGTCCATCTCCTCCTCGGGAGGCTTTTCTTCCTCTGGTCTGTCCATGAGTGTTACAACGTCCCAAAATCTCTGATTTGGGACCGGATATTCGTCCAAATCGTAAAGGTCACCGGGGTCTCTCGGGATAGGGGATTGTCGTTCTGGAAAGTCTTTCTGGACCCGAAATGAAAATTGACTGCCCATAAACTGGGGCAATCACGAGGAGCCAAGTTAGCTTGGAGAGCTTCACCAAGTTGTTCACGAGCAGTTAGTCAATCGTCCGATTCAAAAAATGAGTGGCCCGATCCAAATTAATGACTAACAATTGTTCACTGTTCAGAATAAGGCCGAAATCGTAATGTAGCAGATTAGATCGCACACAAAATTAAACCTGAAATTATAAAAGTAGCACACGGTTAACATGTGGCAAAGCAAGAGCTGGCCCATACTAATGACTCTAGCTTCAGTGGACCAGGCAGATGAGCATAACAAGGCAGCCTTATTGCGACCATCCCACAGCCAAATTCTGTAAGAAAAATCCCCACGTACTAAGCACCATTTCAATAACTTCCAGCTAACGGGTAATCCCTGGTTTGAACCCCACGCTCATACGCCCGTCCACTGAAATCCCCCAACCAAACATTCAAGCAGCAACTAGAATCTAAAATAAGCCTCAGAAAAAGTGCAAAAACTAACAGAAGGTGAAAGCATGATAAGTGTGATAGAAAAAGTAGAAAAAGAAAACTACATACACAGAAGAGGGTGCCCTACCTACAGTTAGCCTACGTAAAGGGAGAAAAGAAAAACACTACACGTACACAGGTTGAAAGCATACATACACACACACACACACACACCCAGTGCATACACTAAGGCATACACTATATGTATAAAGATATATGATAGGGCCCCCTTAACAATTTACAACGAAAGACAATCCCTTAGAGTTAAAAGAAAACCCCCATAGGTAAATTTTAAAATAAAAATTGAGAGAATCCCCCTGTTAGGGTAATTAAGAAAGAGGGAAGAGAAAACCTATGGCTAGATTTTACAGCCATAAGTTTAGAAGTTAAAGAGCAAAATTAGATAGAAAAGAAAACCCCACTTTACACCGGGAATAATGAATCATAAAGGAGGCCCCATTAGAAAAGTTTAAACCCACCCTATTCAAAGGGTTATGCAACACAGATAATGCAAACACCAACTGTTAGAGATAAAACCCTAGGTAATACAAAAGTAGGACGTCCCTAAAAGAAAATTAACACACATTACTCTACAATCACAAGGGCCCTTGTGTTACGCAAGGCCCATTACAGAAACTAGTGCTGCAAATTACATACACTGTAGGTTGCCCACAGTGTCACCACTGGCAATTTGACTGGGGCATCCAGAAAAGGCTTTAACCGATTGATGTTAACCACCACCGGGTCGCTTAACCCGTTAGTGCGAGCAATACGATAATTCGTTACAGAAATCTTGTCCAGAACGCAATAAGGTCCTTCGTACTTAGGCCGTGACTTCTTACTCAAACCTGTAGGTACATTCTTGTTCTCAATATTAAGCATAACCAGGGTACCTGGCTTATACTCGACAGGTGTAGCTTTCAAGTCGTACCTTTCCTTGTTAACCAGTGCTGCCTCTTGCAAGGCTTCATGCGCCAGCTGCCAGGCTTCATTCATCCGGGCCAGTAACTGGCTACATGCATCACTATAATTCTGGTTAGTGCCTTCCTCACCAGGAAGTTGAAAGAAATTATCCAGTGGGTAGCGGTAGTCTCTACCTGTCATCAGGAAATGAGGTGTTGCCTTCGTGGCACTGCGAATCGTTGCTCTATAGATGGACAACCCCCACGGTAAATAGTCGTCCCAATCGGACTGAAAACAATTCACGTATTTGGCTACCAGGCTACGTATGGTCCGGTTGAAACGTTCTACTACGCCGTTCGTTTGATAGTGATATGCGGTAGTTCTGAGTCGCTCAGAGCCACTAGCATCCACCAAAGCTCTTAGAAAGACCGACATGAAATTCGGCCCCTGGTCTGTCAAAACCCGTGCAGGGACGCCCCAACGGGCTACGAAGCCGTTAAAATACCAATACGCAGTAGTTTCCGCCCACTCATTGGGCATAGCAAAAGCCTCCGCGTAACGTGTGAGGTAATCAACTATACACAACACGCATGTATTACCTCTGTTGGTTTCCTTCTGTGTAAAGTGCATCACATCCATGGCCACGACGTCTAACGGTCGGCGTACCACCACCGTATTTTAGCTTGATGTCTACGTGGCCCTTGATTAAACTTTGCACAGGGTTTGCACTGAGCGATAAAATCCTCTAGATCTTGAGACATGCGAGGCCACCAATACTTTGTTTCCACACTGGCCATTGCGTTTTGGTGGGCTCGATGACCGCCCGTCGTAAAATCGGAGTGAACCTCCTGCAAGAGTTGCTCTCGCTGGATCTTAGGCAGTACCACAGTAGGGAAGGGTAACCCTCGACGCTCAGCGTGTTTATTCAGGTGCCAACGATATAACACCCCATCTCTAATGAAAAATGTAGATCGTAATTTCTTCACTTCTTGAGCTTCCTGTCGGTTAGTTGGTAACCTCTTCTGTTCCAGAAAATCCAACAAAATTGCAAATTCCTCTTCGTCACGATGTTCCCGTTTCCAAGTAAGCAGGAAGTGCCGCTGTCAAGGCGAACACTTCAGGTGGATACATAGCCGCTGTTGCTTCGTGTTCGCTATCCTCAGGCTCATCGATTGGATGTAGTCTAGATAAGCAATCAGGGCCCACATGCTCACGCCCCGGCCGATATTCCACTGTAAAATCAAACTCTAACATACTAAGAGCGAACTTAGCTAGCTTTTCTTGGCCCAGAGCCTTGATATTATTCAGCAAATCCCTGACTGCTTGATGGTCAGTTCGGAGAATAACTGCTTGCATGACAAATAATGCCTGAATTTCTGGCAACCCCATAGAGCCGCAAAGCTTCCATCTCTGTCGCGGAGTAACCCTTCTCTCCTTGAGTCAGGGTCCTGCTAGCATAAGCAACCGGGCGCTCACAAAGCACGCGCGGTCCATTGGGTTTATCCGCGCTACGTGGCGCCGAAAATTGCTGTTCCAAAATAGCACCAAAACCCTGCTTACTAGCATCGGATGACACATAAAAAGTTTTGTCAAAATCGGGGAAGGCTAATACTGGAGCTTGAGTCAGATGCCGTTTCAGCTCCTCAAATGCATGTTGGCAAGCTTCAGACCAAACAAACGGCACACCTTTCTTCAAAAGTCCGTTAGAGGGGCGGCCACTTTAGCATAATTAAGCACAAACTGTCTATAGTAACCGCACATTCCTAGAAAAGATCGAATACCCTTCACATCCTTGGTGGCTTAAGCTGAGACACAGCCTTAACCTTATCCGGGTCTACGCTAATGCCGTTACGGCCCACGTAGTGGCCCTAGAAGGGAACTGATTCACGAGCAAAACAACCTTTCTTGAGCTTGATGCGTAATCCGTTGTCACGCAGACGAGTCAGGGTCGACCTGATCATCGCTAAGTGAGCATCTTGATCTACCGATGGGATCAAAACGTCGTCAATATACACAGGCAAATCCGTCAAAACCTTTTCCATTAGGCGTTGGAAAGTTGCAGGTGCGTTGCACAACCCGAACGGCATGACATTCATATGAAAGAGGCCCATATGGGACACGAAGGCCGTTTTCTCCCTGTGTTCTGGGTCTGGGTAGACCTCAACCTGCCAATACCCAGCCGCTAGGTCAATAGTCGAGAATATCACTGCCCCTTGGAGTTGATCCAAAATTTCGTCAATTTTAGGCAGCGGATAATTATCCTTCTTTGTGATTTTGTTTAGTCGGCGATAATCAATGACTAAACGTGTGGTCCCGTCTTTCTTTCCAACCAGAATGCACGGGGAGGACCAAGGACTAGTACAAGGGGAGCAGACCCCTTCATCCAGCATTGCTCGTATATGCCTCTCGATTTCCGCTTTATCCTTGGGATTGTACCGATAAGATCTACCTTTAACTGGTCCTTCTTTACCAGTATCGATCACATGTTGGTCCACTTTGGTCCGTCCCGGGTTACCCGGTCTGGCGACCACATCATAAAATTCGACCAATATATATCCCTTAATTTCGCTTTACCCTCGTCGTCAAGAAACATAGAATCAAAACCCACGTTCTCATCAATAAATTGTTGACGTTCCTCTAGTGATTGCATGGGCTGTGACGTCATTTAGTCTGCGGAATAATGCATATCATTAAAGGCCTGTAGGCCTTTTTCGGTCAATGCTGGTGGTTCCTCATAGCCCCAGGCCTGGTCGGCCTCGGCAACATACACCGTGGGGTCGACCCACCTTGAAACTGGTATTGCATTGCCTACACTGTTAACCATATTTACCGTGTCACCTGGGTGATAAGGTTCCAATTTCTCGACCTCCTCAAGGGCATAGCGCAGCTCTTTCTCGTTTAGGCGGGTGGCTGAATGGGTCGCCCAACTAGCCAGATGAGGGTGCACTTGTGCGAAGTTAACACCTAATTCGGCAGCATACCGAAGCCCTTGTCGTTCCGTGACCGTAGTGACCGGCTCCGCTTGGCCGAGGGGTAACCCCTTTGGTAGTTGGGCCATTCTGTCCATGGGGTTATAGACCTTGATGTAACTTACTTGAGAGGACACTTCCAAGACCCCAGGCACTGGGTAGACTTCATAGTCTGCTAGGACCTCATCTGATGGTTCGAACACAACTGCATGATTGGTAGCTGGTTTTACAGCACCCCCAAGCCAACAACGAACCGGTACCATGACTTCCGATCGAGGAGGTAATTTACACGTTTCCCGCATACAATAATAGACCGTACAGGACACGGCTATACTGAAACGGTTAGCTAATGCCTGCAGGTCACCTGGGGTCAGCAAGGGTACCTTCTTCTTGTCACATAGAAGAAGGTGTTGGTGGGGAAAAATCACAAAGTTATGGTCTGCCTGAAAGTCATAGCCAATGATAAAATCTTGTTGTAGACTATTTGTAACATTAAAGGTATATTCATACCGAACACCATGCAATTTGAAGGAAATCTTGGTTGTACCCAATATAGCTAGGCTCCGGTCGTCGGCAGCCGTAGCTACCTCCGTAGCTTTTGTTTCGTCCAAATGTAGGCGTCCGTTGCTGTTAAGTTGATCGAAGAAATGTTTGGACATCAGGCAAATATTAGCACCTGTGTCCAGCAGGGCTAATGGCTTAATGCCTCTGACCTCCACAATCACGTACGGACTTTTCTTCAAGGCGATATGAGTACACTGCGAGACAAAGAATTGTGCAGTCCCATTCAGCACAGATAGCACCGCTCTATTTAGGTGCTTAGTCTGGGCTGTGGGTTGCCCACTCGCTTCCTCGTTATCACTGGCTTCCGCTTCTAAGTTAAACTCGACCCGTTGAACTGGGTTAAGAGCAGCACGAAGCTGTTCTTCTAGGTCCCATATACCGTATTTCTCCCCAATATCAGTAGAAGTCACTTCTTGCTGATTGACGGTGGTCGTGCCACTTTCCAATAGGTTTCCAAGCGTAGCGACCGTTCCTGACGTTGTTACTACAGCGTCCTGTTGCAGGACTGTAGCGCCGTCCGAATTAACGGAAGTATTTTTCTGGGCCACGGGCGCCGGTTCCTCGTCTACAGGTGTGCTATCCAGCACTATGGTCTCGTTAGGGTCGTTTAGGCGGATTCCCTGTCTACCCTTGCGAGGTTGCGGCGGGTCCTCCGACCAGATAGACTGGTCTGGTTCACGAAGAGTTCCTTTCTGTTGAAGTTCTAGGGTTCGTTCGTAATCCTTCTGTACAAATTCGGCCAACAGTTGTTCGAAACTCTGGGTAGACTGACGTACCTGGTCCGTCACGGACATTACATTAACGGCCAGCTGCTGAATCTGCTCGCCGATAGACTGGGCAACCACGTGAGCTTTTTGGACAGCTTGATTAACAGTTGCCCAACCTTGCCGAATTACAGTATACTCTGGGGTTTCCAATAGGGCGAATCCATTACGGGTAGGTACACCGGGTTGTACCGGTGTTTTCGGGTGCTTCGTCCCCTTTTCTACCTGTTCCCATTCACCCTGGGTGTCCTTACGAAGTTTCAAAGGTGTTACTGGAGTAGCTCCAGACCTATGAACTTCAACCGGTGCTAACGTTAGGCCCGAGGTACCAGATTCGTCATCCGATACGTCCGTTTCTGTTAGCTCTCTCCGGCTATGGTTGTTCGCTGCTGACCAAGGTTTCAAAGAACTCGGCCGCTTGGGTGGAGACGCCCCAGTAACTACAATACTGGGCGGTTTCTTCATAGAGATGGGAGTTTCCGGCACCACCTGGGTAGTGACGGCCAGTTCTGACGTTGGGGTTTCCCCAGTGCTTACTGCTGAAAGCCCATTACCAGTGGGTTGGTTTTCCCCAGGGCTTTTAGCTTGCTCCCAATTTACAGGGGCCTGGGTTTCCCCAGGGCTTTTGCGATAAGCCCCAGCTCCCGATTGGTTCGATGTCCATTGCTGTAAAGGCCGTATGACCTCGATGGGGTCTGTTTGTACCTCCTTCGAGGTAGATGTCTTCCTTTGTCTCCGAGTTGGGCCCGTGCCAGGTTGCCTAGCACGAATCTGCGCTGCCATGGCTGCGGAATTTTCCTGCCACTTAATGGCCGGCCTTACACACTGTAGAGAGCATATTACATTCAGTACCAGGTGCTCTTTTCCACCGCCTATTATATGGGACGGCATGTTGAGAAGCTCCTTCGTCACCAAAAGGTTTCACTTCTTTACGCCATCGGTTTCAGTATTTATATGGTCGAAGGTTACCTTCGCCATCATAAACTACGTCGCCCCCGTCCGGGAAGCCTCCATTTGCGAGGACCACTTCCTCTTCCGGGAACCATTCGGCCCGTCTACGTACTTGCTTACAGGTTTTACACGGACATTTCCATGGGTTCGATTTGTGTCTTTATTCAAGTACAAGCACACAGGTTCCTGGTTCCGTGTAGGAAGGGGGTCGCCTCCTTCGCACTCACTCTCCGAGTCACTACTCCATAGACCTCCATGATTCCAATAGGGCTCCTTATTAGGTGTATTAATAAAGTTAGAATTAGTAACAACAAAGGCTTTAACCGCACAGACCATTTCACCGGATGGTTTTGTCGGTGCGGGACACGGGTCCAGGTCTACTGCCCCGCATTCTCGTTTCCCGGTTCCGGGAAACCTTCGTACCAACGTGGGCCTACATAACCCCTGCTAATAGAGCGAGGTCTTACCACTTGTTGTCCTTGATTCCTCTGATCCTGTTGACCTTGCTGTCGTTGTGGATCCTGCTGGTGCACGCCGTTCCGATTCCTTGGTTCTTGGTCTGCTGACCGTCATAGCGACTCCGGGCAGGGGGGGTCACCCTCCTGTCCTCTGTTCCGGTACTGTGTATGGGTATTACCCCTTGCCTGGTGCTGACCCTGATCATTCTGATTTAGGGCTTGCAGATAATCTGGACACTGTTGTTGCCTATGACGACCAGACCGCAGTACAAACACCTGCCCATAGGCTGGCATGGTGGTGGCCGTTCATCGTTACGTTGATAGCCCTGGTTACGGTTCTAGTTCTGATTCTGGCTCTGCTGTTGTGGCCGCTGCTGGTTCTGCTGGGGTCTCCCCTGCGTAGCATTATAGCATTGTGGGCCCTGACTTTGGGCGCTAAAGACCATAACAGCCTGTTTTTTGTCCAGTTCTACCTGCACTGACTCCACAATATGTAGAGCCCGAGTTATCAAATAGTTCTCCCGCACGTGAGGCCAGAATTGAATGTCGGCCAATGGGGCCGCCATTCTAGGTCGCAAGTCCGATTTCAGGCCTCTTTTGAACTGCGCAACCACCTTCTTTTCTCGATCAAAGCCAGGTTCGAATGGAAAGGCTTGCACCGCTAGCAAGCGCAACGCTGCCATATAGTCATGTGGCTTTTCTTGGGGCTCCTGCATCCGGCTATAGAATTGCTCTGCGTACTGTTCCGTGGTAACGGGCACAGGTTCATACAGTTGTCGGATCCTAGTCACTAGGTCCTCGAAGGTGTCAGGTGGGCATGGAGTCATAGACTCTTTGACCTTGTCATCGAGTAAGGTCCACAGAATTCTATACTTCATAGCTCCCGGGATCCGGAACCCTTACCGTGGTTTCGAAATTCGCCAACCAGCTAGCAAACTTGATGCTGCTCTGCGAACCTTGAAAGGGTTTAACCCCTTTAAAGCCCTTCAGATATTCGCCCAGGTGTTTAAAGCCTGCGCGAAGATGACCTTGCTGCTCTGAAGGACGTGGTCGTTGCGGACCAGCCTCCGCCGAGAGGCAGGATAATCCCGGTCAAGGGAGTAGTGTCTAGGACCAGGCGTTCGATGCACTGGTGATGGAGACGGACAGCCCCGTGATGGGGTACCAGACTGCCGCATATCGTCTCGGGCGCCGACGGGGTTGCGCCACCGGTGATTCTCTCACCTGATCATCAATGATGAATCCAAACCCACAAGTGGTGGAACCCTCCGCTGGCTCCTCTGCGGCTACGGACTGGCTCTGGACTCGGTTGATGAGACTGAAAGAACCTGAGAACTAACCTGAGAGTACGCTGCCGAAACGGGAGCCCCTGGCATCTGGATCCAAGGCTTTTGATTAGGCCACATACCCAAAGCCCATACAAACCCGAGGGTGCACTCCTGCTCGAGTGCCTCCCATGTTTCTCGTGGGATTTCTGCTATCCATGCTGTAAGCAGGCCTCTGATCACACTATACTCCTGTTCGGTCAAGCCCCTCACTCGAAAGAGGCCGGCAGTGTCCGGCGCCTGGGACTGGTGCCGGGCAGGCACAGTGGGTTGGTCCCGTAACGGAACCACCATCCATGGGCCCGCGCACTCGGTTTCGGTTTCCTATCCGGTTCTGGTTCAGGATCACCACCGTCCGGCCGTTGACTACTGCTAGCCCGTTTTGGGCGTTTTGACCGTGTGAGGTCAATATGAGCTGTGGAGCGGAAACGTGGACCTGAAACCGCTGGTTCACTAGGGCCTGCTAGCCCCGATTGTCACGAAGGTTCGCCCCCCTCTTGCCGTCGCGGCCTAGAGCGGGTAAACGGAGGAAATGTCATAGCTCCGGGTTGTCTGCGCACAAGAGAGCTATCCGACCCTAAGCGTGGTCGCTGTCGAAATAAATTCAATTCCAGTTGACTAATAAATGTTCGTATTTCCGAAACATCAGAAATACCTGGCACGGGTTCTGCTAACGGCTCCTTGTTGTTCTCTCTGTTCCGGAGAGTAGAGTCAATCCGAGCCAGTTAGAGGCGAAGAAACTCCAATTGATCTCTAAGAATTGCCTGTTCATCCCATTTTTCTTCAATAAATTCGCCCTGATCAGTAGGTGGCAGGAACTCATCAGTCTTTTGTGAAGTCTCGTCCTCTTGTTGGTCCTCATGACCCTGATCCGTAATTTCTTCCAGTAGTTCCTCCCTTTTGGAGGCTTTATTTTTAGCCGAGCCCGAACGCAGGAACGGTCTACTAAGCGTAGCGCCTGTAGAAGCAGGGCCCGCCGATGCCTGGCTTGTCGAAGATTGAGTAGAGGAATGCTTGCTCAAGGTGGGTTGGGGAAACAACCGCCCAAAGCCGTCTGGAATCAGGGGCCCATTATCCATAGCAGTACTTGAAGAGGCCGTATCGGCCGGCTTGGTCGAAGCCTTAGTCGTTTTCACTGGTGAATGCTGTACAGACATTTATATAATATTCCAAGAAAAGTTTACGCAAAATGTAAAAGCAACAATTAGACACGTACAATTGGTTAAACTAGAAACTCGAGTTAAAACAAAACACTTATAAGAACGACTGAATGAATTACACGAGATAAATACTAGGAGATCAAATCCGAGAAGCCAAAAAGGAAAAACAAATGACACTACTATTATGACAAAAGCAGAAGAAGCGCAAAAATAAAATACGACAACCTAGGGAAAAGAGAAGAAAAAGGTCGAGGACTGGCAGCATAATGTAAAGTTGGAAGGGTATAGCTAACCAAGCTTTACGGGGGGAATCTGTGCGCGTATGGAAACGACGAACCTGGAGGAGACTTATGTTCCAGTCGACCTGGGCAGGATCTCGCCAAGAATAATTAAATCTAACTGACGACTAAATAAAGCTTACTAAAGGGGCGGATAACTGCCTAACTATTAACTGCAGCAGGAACTTTGAATAAATTAAATACACGCTCAGCGAATAATTAGCCTACCTAAGACTGGAATAACTCAGAACCCTACCTACCGACTATACAATTCCAAATAAACCTAAACTAAGAACACCCTAACGGCTCAGTAACTGAGACCGCATTTAATAAAGGACAGACACAGGGAGCGACTCCCGAAAGTAATACAGGACTGCAAATGAAATTTTGACAAAGAAGCATCCATTATAAAAATTACAGAGTAACAAAAATTTAAGTAAGAAATAAATTCTAAGAACTAACTAAATTTGGATTAGACACAAAATAGAATTCAGTTGCAAATATAGAACAGATTACGCAACACAGATTCAACCCCCCAATATGTATAAACCCACTTCTAAACGATGTCTCAAAAATACTTCCCTAAGCCGTCGCGGCAGACAACCATACAGAATATAACATCATAAAACTTTTCCTAAAATAAAATGCACAAATATAAATTTTTAAATAAACCAAAACACAATACAAACCAACTTAACTTGGACCCTCCAAAGTGGACCCAGCGGTCTGTGACGCCCTGACCAGGGTCCGGACAGGTCAAAAATCGATTTTTTAAAAAAATTACAAGTTTGGTATCAAATGAAAGCCCATGGTGAGGCGAACGTTTTTTGTCATTGGAGGACCCCTCTAAAGTGTCCCTAGCGAGCTGTGGCGCCCTGGTCAGGGGTAAGGGTCGGTCAAAAATCGATTAAGTTTGCAAATTTGATATCAAATGAAAGCGCTTGGCGAGGCGAACATTTTTGTCATTGGAGGACCCTCCAAAGTGGACCCAGCGGTCTGTGGCGCCCTGACCAGGGGTCTAGTGTGTACTGTGGGTTAGGGCCTACGGACTGTGGAGCCCTACACATAAGAGCTGCTGGGCTGATGTTTTGTATTCGAATAGGAACCCCTATACGGTGAATCTAAAAGGCCCATTAGTTTCGCTCTAGGACCTATCCATGTGGCTGGGGGGCACCCTGATGGTGCTGGGCCCAACCGTGACGCAACTCTGACTTTGGCCTCTTATACAGAAAGACCCACAGTAGGCAGGTCTTTCATATTTGGCATTTGGGCTGGGGTGCGGGAGGGCTACGCCATAGGCTATAGTAGGTTTCGCTCGGTCCCCTGTGGCGCCCTGGCCAGGGGTCCGGACCCGGGTCCGGGGTCAAAGTGGTCAAAAATCGAAATTTCCAAAAGTGGTCAAGTTTGGTATAAAATTAAAGCCCTTGGTGAGGCGAACATTTTTTGTCATTGGAGGACCCCTCCAAAGTGGCCCCAGTGGCCTGTGGCGCCCTGACCAGGGTCCGGACTGGTCAAAAATCGATTTTTTTTAAAAAATTCAAAGTTTGGTATCAAGTGAAAGCCCATGGTGAGGCGAACATTTTTTGTCATTGGAGGACCCCTCTAAAGTGTCCCTAGCGAGCTGTGGCGCCCTGGTCAGGGGCAAGGATCGGTCAAAAATCGATTTTTCCAAAAGTTTGCAAATTTGATATCAAATGAAAGCGCTTGGTGAGACGAACATTTTTTGTCATTATAGGACCCTCCAAAGTGGACCCAGCGGTCTGTGACGCAATGACCAGGGTCCGGACAGGTCAAAAATCGATTTTTTAAAAAAATTACAAGTTTGGTATCAAATGAAAGCCCATGGTGAGGCGAACGTTTTTTGTCATTGGAGGACCCCTCTAAAGTGTCCCTAGCGAGCTGTGGCGCCCTGGTCAGGTGTAAGGGTCGGTCAAAAATCGATTAAGTTTGCAAATTTGATATCAAATGAAAGCGCTTGGCGAGGCGAACATTTTTTGTCATTGGAGGACCCTCCAAAGTGGACCCAGCGGTCTGTGGCGCCCTGAGCAGGGTCCGGACTGCTCAAAAATCGATTTTTTTAAAAATTCCAGGTTTGGTATTAAATGAAAGCCCATGGTGAGGCGAACATTTTTGTCATTGGAGGACCCCTCTAAAGTGTCCCTAGCGAGCTGTGGCGCCCTTGTCAGGGGTGAATGGTCAAATTTTCCTTACCCCACGCAGCGCGACAACCCCCCCCCCCCGGTGGGAGTTCGGCCCCCCGTCATCCTCTTTTCCGATAACCCTTCTGTAAACGTTTTCTAATGAAGAAACAATTTCGTTTTTACAAATTTTCCGGACCCCACGCACCGCGACGACCCCCCCCCCTTCCCGGTGGGAGTTCGGCCCCCCGTCATCCTCTTTTCCGATAACACTTCTGTAAACGTTTTCTGATGAAGAAATAATTGCGTTTTTACAAATTTTCCGTACCCCAGCCACCGCGACGATCCCCCCTCCCCGGTGGGAGTTCGCCCCCCCCGTCATCCTCTTTTCCGATAACCCGTGTGTAAACGTTTTCTGATGAAGAAACAATTGAGTTTTTACAAATTTTCCGTACCCCACGCAGAGCGACGACCCCCCCCCCCCCGGGGGGAGTTCGTCCCCCCGTCATCCTCTTTTCTGATAACCCGTCTGTAAACGTTTTCTGATGAAGAAACAGTTGCGTTTTTACAAATTTTCCGTACCCCACGCAGCGCGACGACCCCCCCCCCTCCCCGGTGGGAGTTCGCCCCCCCCCCCGTCATCCTCTTTTCCGATAACTCGTCTGTAAACGTTTTCTGATGTAGAAACAATTGCGTTTTTTCAACTTTTCCTACTCCACGCAGCGCGACGACCCCCCTCCCCGGGTGGGAGAGTCTCGGCCCCCCCGTCATCCTCTTTTTCCGATAACCCGTCTGTAAACGTTTTCTGATGAAGAAACACTTGCGTTTTTACAAGTTTTCCGTGCACCATGCAGCGTTACGACCCCCCCCCCTCCCCGGTGGGAGTTCGGCCCCCCGTCATCCTCTTTTCCTATAACCCTGCTGTACATAAACGTTTTCTGATGAAGAAACAATGGCGTATTTTACAAATTTTCTGTACCCCACGCACCGCGACGACCCCCTCCCCGAAGGGAGCTTGGTTCCTGTCATCCTGTTTTCCGATAACCCCCTGGAAACGTTTTTGTCATTGGAGGACCCCCCCCAAAAGGAAGCCAGCGGCCTGTGGCGCCCTGACCAGGGATTTAGTAGTTTTTTTGATTGCCAGGCAACCCGACTCCGGCTTCCTTGTCGTGTGGTTTACCTTAGTTCGAGTGAAGAGATTGAGCCTAGCTATAAGTTGAGCCACAGCGGAAAAATGATGGAAAACAGAGAGTTTGAGCGAGGTTATAAGTTGTTGCTACAGCTGAAAAATGCTAGAAACAAGGGAAAAATGCCCTATAGACGGGCATGCAATGGCTAGAATAGGGAAAGAAGGAAGGGCGGAAAAATGCCAATACATACGTATATATACTTGACAGTCGGCACGAAAATGAAGAAACTAGGGTTCAGCGCCGAGTAGGGGGGAATGCAGTCGACGCTGAAAATGATAGAAACTAGGATCAGCGCCGAATAGTGAATGCAGTCGGCGCTGAAAATGATAGAAACTAGGGTTCAGCTCCGAATAGGAAGCAGTCGGCGCTGAAAACGATAGAAACTAGGTTCAGCGCCGAATAGGACGGCTGTCGGGTCATGTTGCTGCGTGGAACAGGCACTTTCTCCGTCCATCCTATTCGCGTGAACTCTCGGGAGAAGGGTCTGAGATGCAATACTATGGATATAATTGTTCAGTATGAATTTATACGGATTCTTGTGCGATGGCCATTAAATTTTACTGTGTGCGAGCTCCTATTGGCAGAAATTCCTGATCTAAAATGCATCGTGTCTTATTTTTCTGTGGTCCTATTTTTTGTGCTATCTTCGAGCTGTGCTCGTTTATACTAAATTGAGATGTATACCTTTAACTAACAGTATTTTCAGAACTAAATAACGAGGGTTGTTAGGTTGAAAAATGACGGTTTTAATTGTTTCTCATAATTTATATATTACGTACTATTACTGTTTTGCAAGATAGACTCTATTTTCGTAAATAAAATAATAGATAGGATATTAATACATAAACAATACGTAACTAAAGCCGTGGGTAGAAATGTAAAAGAAAGAAAGGGAGTTTTAATAAAACTGGTAGTTCTGGGTCAGACGTCTTATCTATTCGTGAGCTCGTGTGATTGAGATAGCCCTATGTCTAAGTCGTGAAAAAGGGGGCTAATGAATTTTGAATTAGTTTTTTGAGCAAAAGATTTCTCATACTGTGAAGTTTTAGTGTCCATTTCCAAGGGCTGAGTTGTTTACGCTGTACAATTGTATGGTAATTTCGCCTTTAAGCGACTCGTGCTGAGCAGTTCACGCGAATAAGATGGACGGAAAAAGTGCCTGTTCCACGCAGCAACATGACCCGACAGCCGTCCCTAGTCGGCGCTGAACCTAGTTTCTATCGTTTTCAGCGCCGACTGCTTTCCCTATTCGGAGCTGAACCTTAGTTTCTATCATTTTCAGCGCCGACTGCATTCCTTATTCGGCGCTGATCCTAGTTTCTATCATTTTCAGCGTCGACTGCATTTCTCCCTACTAGGCGCTGAACCCTAGTTTCTTCATTTTCGGTGCCGACTGTCAAGTATATATACGTATGTATTGGCATTTTCCCGCCCTTCCTTCTTTCCCTATTCTAGCCATTGCATGCCCGTCTAGGGCATTTTTCCCACTTGTATATATATATATATATATATATATATATATATATATATATATATATATATATATATATATATATATATATATATATATATATATATATATATATATATATATATATATATATATATATATATATATATATATAAATATATATATATATATATATATATATATATATATATATATGTTTATAATATAGTCATTAAATAAACTGAATGCGTTGAGTACATTAATTATATACTTACAAACAGGAAAGGAAACAAAATATAAGACACTTTAAGAGATGGTAAGTTCTGTCACAGAACTTAAGTATATATATAAGTAGCACAGAAGCAGAAAGCATAGTGCGCCGCAGGCTTAAATTTTTTAAAATTTGTGAAATTTATTAAAATTATGTCTTAATTTTCACTGAAATATGCATTATAAACAGCTTAAAAAATTTTCTAGGGGGGGGGGCCCGGAATGTCAAAGGAGGGGGGGCCCAAGTCACAAAAGTGGGGGTAGACCCGGGCCCCGATCCGCCACTGGGGGCATAGTGCAACGGGGATTTGGGGTTGGGGGCCCCCTCCCCCGGAATTTTGGGGGGGCCATTTCTTTTAGGACTCCCCCCCAAACCCCCCCCCCCCACGACCCCCCAAACCTCCCCCCACAAAAATTTTTCTATTTTTATGTCAAAAATCGCATTTTCAGCCATTGCTAATACCAAAAAACATTTAACTATGAAGTAATTTTGACATTAGACAGGGGTTTTAAAATCGAAAACTTGATTGCCAACATGATTCTAAGTCTAAAATAAGGTCAATATCATACATGGGCAATGGATGCGATCGTGGCCTATACAGCCGACGAAAATTTTGCGCGGGGTCAAAATTTTCCAATCAGACTTGTTTCCTGTAATTTTGCATGCATAAACTTTGCTCAACTTTATAAAGCAACTTTAGCTGGAAAGCAGCAATCGGGGAAACTAAAAAAGCTCTCGAGGGTGTTTTTGTGCAAAACACATCTGTTAAAGGGCAATCCTCTAGCGTGCATATGAACTGCTGCCCAATCGCTAGAGATGCTACAGCCCAATATATATTTGAATCACTATTAATGATTGATTATTAGTAATTACTGAGTGATTATGAAAGTTATACTGCTAGCCAGCTGTCAGAAATCTACTATATCCAACGCGCCCACTTCTCAATTCTGGACTAGGCCGAGGTTGCTATAATACTATAAGAATTAATTTTTGAAATTTCATCAAATTTAACTTGATTTGGGTCGTGCGCTAATAATCGTACCTCGAAAAGAATCTCCACTGTAAGTAGTGTGTAGTTCAGAATACAGTTTATAGAGACATTAGAAGCCCCAGAGCCTCCGGAACCCAGAGATCCATGAATCCATGCACTCCCAGCAAAAAACTGAAAATTGGATAGTTTCGGATCAACTCTCATAGGAAAGTTGAGAACCCCAAGAAGCCCCAGCACCCCGTGAACCCCCATCGAAAATGATCAAATCTCTTAGTAAAATTAAGAACTTCAGAACCCCTAGAACCCCTATGAAAATAAAAGCTTCAGAAAAAAAGTTTGTGGATCAGAACGCAGCATGAACCGTTGATTTTAAATTAATTTGACAGATCGAAGCAAATTGCTGGTGCGCCGAAGGCGCAAGATTTTTCTCGAAAGGCCTTCCGTAATCCATTAAAGTTTGCGTCTAAGTATCAAAAAGAAAGCTTTAGGCGAGTTTCGAAATATTTTTGGAAAAAATATAGTTAGAAGAAATATTCAAAACTGCATAAAAACCGAACACAGACATTAAATGTTAATGACGGTTTTGAATTTTGAAAAATATAATACTGAAAACCTTTGAAAAGATTAATCTGGTATGAAGTATTAGTCCTGTTGCGCATTAGCATTTTTCACAGACAATTCATCTGAGGGGGTAAATTCTAAGCATGGACACGAATATCGAATAATTCGCTATTCGCGAATACCGCGAATATTCGAATAGTAGTTTACTATTCGCGAATAGTTAACGAATAATTCGATGCACGAATATTCGAACTATTCGAACGAATATTCGAATTTTTCGTAAATTTCTAAGTAAGTATTCAATATTTAGACGAATTTTCGAACTTTTTCCTGACTTCTGCATTAAAATTTGACTGAACCCACAAAGAATAGATTATATTGTGTGTGCTAAACTTGCAAGGATTTTTAATCTTTTTGTCCTAAAATTTTTCTACATGCACACTCGACGTATATGATGAAAATGTTTCATCTATGGCACTTTCTAGTTGGCCAAATATTTATTGCACTCTAACTGCCACGTTGGATTCTCGAGACTCCAGCACATACATATTGTTTCAGTGTTGGAGCATTTCCAGTAAAATTGTGTTCCAGCAACACCATTCCACTATGCAGATCACATAAAAACCATGACGATAATTTGCTGATGCCATACGCTCCCAGAAGGGTTCTTGAGCTTATTCATAAAATTTCAGCATTTAAAGATGCATGCTAATGCGAATTAAGACTTAGCAATTGTCAGTTTTGAAATTCGAATAATTTGCGAATTATTCGAATATTCGAATAATTCGCGAATTATTCGAATAATTCGAATTATTCGCGAATTTCGAATACTACGAATAATTCGCGAATTATTCGAATAGTACCCCACGAATAGTGACGAATATTCGAATACTAGTTTTACTATTCGTGCCCATGCTTAGTAAATTCAATTGTAAGCTTCTTCGGAGAAATTTGGGAAGAGAATTAACAAGAAAAATCTGCGGATTGATACGGAAGTACAGATAGAATGACAAACAGGTAAGTAACAAATAATTACTGAACACCAGCAATATAATGTATATAAGACATTATTTAATACATGGGTTGGTGGGCGAAGCCCCCCAGAAACGAAAATTATGGAAAGAAATGAATGCGCATTGGAACAATTTCGGACTATTTATTTGACAAGATTTATTGAAAATTTTAATGGAACGCAACTAAGTCGTCGAAATATTCTTGCTATTTTCCAAACGAGCATGAGCAAAACACTGATTTTAACAGAGTTGACCCCATACCTGAACGGGAGGACAATTTTCACTGACCCTTGTGGAAGCATATTTTGGTACCCCTTGTGAGAGCGATTTTTCTTAGGGGTACTTTTGAAAGCGATTTTTAAACTATTTTTGCCATTTTTTTTAGCAAAAAACAGCCATGTTTTTGCTAAAACTCGTTTTTCGGACGTTTTTTAGCAAAACATAGTAATTTTAAGTGAATAATTCCGGCGAAGCCGGAATATTTTTGGAAATTTTAGTCGTAAAACCTATTTCTTCGCCAATTTCCTTACCCCTTGTGGCCAATTTTCTTACCCCTTGTGGGAGCAATTTCGCGACCCCTTGGGGGCGACTTCGCCCAGGGGGAGGTGAAATTTCCCCTCTTCCCCCCCCCCCTTGTCCACCTGTGGTTGACCCTCGCGCAGGGTTCCAACAGTGTGACCCCCGTGCAGGGACGCGCTGCTCTGCGCGTGGGTTCGAACAGTGTTGACCCCGCGCAGGGACGCGCTGCTCTGCGCGAGGGTTCCAACAGGGGCACGCCCGCCCAGGGACGCGCTGCTCTGCGCGAGGGGTCCTACAGTGTTGACCCCCGCGCAGGGACGCGTTGCTCTGCGAGAGGGTTCCAACAGTGTGACGCCCGCGCAGGGACGCGTCGCTCTGCGCGAGGGTTCCAACAGTGTGACCCCCCGCAGGGACGCGCTGCTCTGCGCGTGGGTTCGAACAGTGGGACGCCCGCGCAGGGACGTGTCGCTCTGCGCGAGGGTTCCAAAGTGCTGAACCCCGCGCAGAGTTCTTCTGCGCAGCGCTGCGCGGGGGTCAAAAATTTTGCTGCACTGCGCGGGGGTTTTCGATTCTGGCCTATACATGTATAGGCCCAGTATAGGCATTGCCCATGTGTGGTCAATATTGACCCAGAAAAGTCTATAAAACCGTTAAAAACGTGTATTTCTCGCAATAATAAACACTTTAAGCCAAAAATTTGGACTTTTTGAAAAATTTTGCAGAATTTACCCCAAAAATACCCAATTTTTGGCCATTTCGCGCCTTCGGCGCGACTACAAGTTGGGGGGGGGGGCCGGTTGCCCCCAAAAATTTTTTTGGGGGGGGGGGGGGTGTAAAAATGGCTGGGTGGGGGGGTTACCCCCCCCCAATTACACCTATGACTGGGGGTCGGCGAAAAATTTCGGAAAAAGTCGGTTTTTCGTTAAAAAATGAAAAATGTTCTCAATTTATATACAGCTATTTTTAACAATTTTTAGCTTAATTAAGCGAATTCTAGGTATTTTTCGCTAATTTTTGGAACTTTTTGGAAAAATTTCGAATTTTTAGCTAAAAATTTTCAAAAATTTAGGTAGGGGTTTGAAAATTTTTAGTGAGGAGGGGTCTGAAAAAATCGATTTGGGGGAGGGGTAGGAAAAAAGTTTTAGGGGGGGTAGGCGACCCCTCCAATTGGGGGGAGGGGTCCCCCACCCCCCCCCCGCCCTAACACACCTATTGTTTGGACCCAATTTTAGGGGGAGGGAGGGGGGGGGTTTGAGCTCGGCTTGGGCGGAGTAGTTGAGGTCGTGTAAGGGGGGAGGGGGTCTGGCCCATAGGTGTGGCTGGCGAAAAAAAGTGGGGGTGGGGGTTTGAAAAGTAATAAGGTAATAAGGCGAATTTTAGCAATTTTTCGCTAATTTTTTGAAAATTTTTGAATTTTTGGCTAAAAACTTGCAAAAGTTCAGGTAGGGGGTTGAAAATTTTTAGAGGGGGGTAGGCCGAAGGCCGATTTGGGGGGAGGGGTAGAAGAAACTTTTAGGGGGAGGGTCTGCGACCCCTCCATTTGGGGGGGAGGGGTCCCCCCCGCCTAACACACCTATGGTCTGGCCATGGCCTCTCAGTAGGGGGGTCTCACACGTCACAGGGGGCAAACTAGCCTGGTACACCTATGAAATGAAAGCCCTAAGCATAGGTGTACCACCTGTTTGGGTTGGGGGGGGGGGAGTAGAAGGTTCAAATTTGGCTCGGGGGATCCCACCAAAATCCGAAATTTGGGGGAGGGGGACCCACCCCTAAACTGTACCCAAGTTTTTTTGGCTAAAAATGCTCCTTTTTCGATGTACAGTACATAAACATACTCAAAAGCTTCTGTCGATAGTTTTCGTATGCGAAAATAGGGCTTGAAAATTGACAAATTTGTGCTAAAACATGCCTAAATTAGTCCAGATTGTGGTTTATAATTGCGTATATTACCTTTTAATTGCTATAAATAACCATCTTTAGCTCTTTATATATGTGATTTATAGCCATTTTTTCGAATTTTTTTTCAAAAAGTTTTAGAAATTGCAAAAAATTTTTTCAAAAATTTTGCATTTTTTACTTGGTTTGGACCCAATTGTAGGGGGGGGGGGGGGGGGGGGTTTCAGCTCAGCTGGGGGGGGGGAGTAGTTGAGGTCTTGTAGGGGGGGGGGGGGGGGGGTCTGGCCTCTCTCTGTGGGGGGGGGCCTACAGGGGGCAAACTGTAGCCTGGTTCACCTATGAGGTGTACCAGGCTACAGTTTACCCCCTGTGAGACCCCCCACGGAGAGGCCACACCCCTTTCCCCCTATCCTACCTCAACGACTCCCCCCCAAGCCGAGCGCAAATCCCCCTCCCCCCCCTAAAATTGGGTCCAAACCAAGTAAAAAATGCAAAATTTTTAAGAATTAGAAAAATTAGAAAAATAGGCTATAAATCACCTATAAACAGCTAAAGATGATTATTTATAGCAATGAAAAGTAGTATACGCCATTATAAACCACAATCTGGGCTAATTTAGGCATATTTTTAGTACAAATTTGTCAATTTTCAAGCCCTATTTTCGTATACGAAAACTATTGACTGAAGCTTTTGAGTACGTTTAATGTACTGTATATATAGCAAGCTTAACAAAAAAAATCAAAATTCGGTTTTTTGGCTGGAACTTTTGCAAAACTAAACCAAATCGATTACTTTAAGGACCCATGGATAGGTCTTGGGCTAAGCTTTAAAACCACCCCAGTCTCATTGCTCTACCACCTACCAGTAAGTTGCAGTAGACGAAAATGTGTGATTTTTTTGTTAAAGGTTTAACAAAAAAATCACCCGTTAACAAAAAAAAAATCAGTGGCGGATCGGATCCCAGAGAGCAGCTAGCAACTTTTTCTCATCAGTTTTGGATAGAGCACACTATATAACGTATTTAGAACCCAAAACCGCTAACCTAGTGCTCCAACTAGGGCAACTGACCCCGCCGAAGTCTTAGTGGTCACTGATGGCCCCCGACAGCGTCCAGTATGAAGTCTGGTGGCTCTAAAGTGCCGTTTTAAAGGCTAAAACGTTGTTTTTTCGTGTTTGTGAGTGATTATAACCTGTTTCCAGGCATTTTGGCAGAGAAACTCAGAACTTCATATTTTGGTGGGGTATGATCCACGGTCACGTGACCCCTGCCGGACCCGTCCGGACCCTCCAGGTACCAACTGGACAGTTCGAAGTGGCTATAAACATGTCCTAGGGGGTTTTCCAGGGCGCTGAATTCAAATCTGGCATTAGTTTTTCGGTAACTATGGCCTAATACTGACTTCTGGGATCACGTTTACCGACGGTTCAGGCCCGGCTGGTTACCAGGTTGGACTACCAGAAGTGCCAGGCAACCTCAAAAACAACGTATATAAGGGTTTTCGAGGTCGCTGAGCTCGAATTTGACGTTTGTTTTGCTCTGGCTGCTGTTCTGACTTCAGTAACAAAATATAAAAATGATTTTTTATTTGTTAAAATTCTAACAAAAAAATCACCCACCCCAGGACCGCACAGAGGTCCAACTGGGAACTTCTATATATGTATCGATAGCCCACAGTCAGGACATGTCACATGCACAATGTGGGTTGCCTAGGGGTTTCCCTTAGTAAATAGCAGCCGAAATTCGAACTTCGGTCATGAATGTTTTTGAGGTCACTTTTGGGTACCCTCACTTAAAGGTCTGCCCTGAACGCATGGAGATGGCCTAGGGGCTCAAACTCACAGGCTGTAATGTCGAGATGTGTGGCTATCACCATCAGGGGCGCACATAAGGGGGGGGAGCGGGGGCGCACCCCCCCCCCCCCCCGAAACCAGATGTAAAGAGAAATTTTTATTGTCCGCGCGTAGCGCGGACGCAAAATTTCAAAAATTTTCGCGCCTTCGGCGCGAAATTGACCTCACGTTTGCTTAATTTACCTTATTTCAGCGTTTTAAACCTTTCAATAGCAACTTTTTAAACTTTTCAAAAATTTTCGCGCCGTCGGCGCGAAATTTTTCCTATTTTTGCTGAATTTACGCTTATTTTTGCATTTTGAACGTTGTTGTCCAAAATTTTTCAACTCTGGGGCTGGGGGGCGATGCCCCAGACCCCCCCAATTTTTCGGTGGTCCGCCCCCCCTGAAAAAAGTTCCTATGTGCGCCACTGATCACCATGCAAAAATTTGGGTCTCTGCGACTTTCCTGTGAGTCAGGGTGGGGTGATTTTTTTTGTTAAAATTTCGGGTGATTTTTTTGTTAAGCTTGCTATACATCGAAAAAGGAGCATTTTTTGCTAAAAAACTTGGGTACAGTTTAGGGGGGCCCCCTCCCCCAAATTTCGGATTTTGGTGGGGTTCCCCGAGCCAAATTTGGACCTTCTACTCCCCCCCCCAACCCAAACAGGTGGTACACCTATGGCCCTAAGTGAGCTGAGCAACTTTTGACATGGAATCATCCAATCCACCAAAAGTTGCTGTGTCGGATTTATGCCTTTCTCAACGTGAATTTATAAGATGGACATAGGCCCAACACACATTATCCCCTTTTGTGCAGAACATTTCTGTTACTTGTATGTAATAATATATATATATATAATTAGTTTAGATTAGAGTCACTAGAAAATTGATGCTGTCATAACTTTTCTTATCAATATTAACAATGAAACGTGGCGGCGGTGCGGCATTTCAAGATTCTATTCCGTCACGAAAGTCTCGGTTTTCAGACAGTCCTTTCAATTCCTCTTCCGGAGAAAATTGGTATTATGTAGGGGCGCGATAGCGCCCCTACATAATATGGGTGTAAAGGCGTCTGCGCGGCCCCTGGAGACCGTATGGGCCTGGTGCCAGCTAATTAGAGGTCCGGGAGGGGTAAAAAGGTTACCATCGTAAAGTACTCGAGTAGTACTACAAGTATCACCATACTTTTGGTTAAAATTCGGAACTTCGAAATTTTGCACTAGGCGATAGTTACCGTGCGGTTGTTTTTTTTTCTCGGTTAATAACGCTTATTGGAAGTGCATTTTCTAGCGAAGTGTTGGAATGATGTGGGCATTTTGGTCCAATGCTACTATGATATGTTGGTAGACAGTATCCCCCCATGCTACCAAACGAAGGTCATTTTGGCACTCGGCCAACTTTGGCTCTGTGCCAAGGCCCCAAAGTCGGACTTTCGCTATTTTGGCACTTCGGTTGAAATCAACTTTTTTCACAGGCTAGCAGCTAGATCGGTTTGGTTTATTTTATTTGAATATTTGGGACTATGCGCTCAAAGTAACGAGGGGATTTTTTAATTTCGCTCTGTAGCTTTCAGGAGATGGGCCCAAACTTTGCATTTTTTGGCCTGTTTGGGCGAAAAGTTTCTAAGTCCCACTTTTACTAGAAATGGCCTAAAGTCACTAAAATGGCGTTTTTCGGCCGTTTGGTGGTACCCATATATAGTAAATCGGGGTCGCGGAAAACGATGAGCATACTGCCGAGGTCGGTGGATGGCCCTTGACCCACAGCGCCCACCCACAGTGGGTCCGGTGTGGGTCAAAAAATGAAAGTCTTCAAAAGTGGTCAAGTTGGGTATCAAAATGAAAGCCCCTTGGCGAGGCGATCAACTTTTGTCATTATACCACCCACAAAAAGTGGCTCCACCGACCAGGGGTGGGTGCCCCACCCACAGTGGGTCCGGTGTGGGTCAAAATGAAACTCTTCAAAAGTGGTCAAGTTGGGTATCAAATGAGAAGCCTTGGCGAGGCGATCAACTTTGTCACTTGCCACCCACAAAAAGTGGCCCCCACCGACTGGGGGTGGTGCCCACCACAGTGGGTCCGGTGTGGGTCAAAAATGAAAGTCTTCAAAAGTGGTCAAGTTGGGTATCAAATGAAAGCCCTTGGACAGGCGATCAACTTTGTCATTATACCACCCACGAAAAGTGGCTCCACCGACCTGTGGGTGGGTGCCCCACCCACAGTGGGTCCGGTGGGTCAAAATGAAAGTCTTCAAAAGTGGTCAAGTTGGGTATCAAATGAAAGCCCTTGGAGAGGCGATCAACTTTTTGTCATTATACCACCCACGAAAAGTGGTCCCACCGACTTGTGGGTGGGTGCTTGGTTGGCTGGTGCAACTGGTTCAAAGTTGAAGCTGTTCCTGTCGGTTCAAGCTGCTGGAGATAGCTGAAGGCTAAAATTTTGCATACAAATTGCCTACGGCATTTTTCAAGCTCTTATATAAGTAAGCACACAACTGGAAAGGGAACCTTTAAAACGACAGAAGGACAAGTGATTAAAACAGCTCCTCCGGAGCATGAAAAAGTAATATGGGTGGCGGTGGAGGTTGTAAAGTCAAGAGAGGACTAGTCTTAAAAAATGCTTAATATGGGGCTAGGTTCAAAAAAGAAGAGGACTAGGTTATGGGCGAATTAATATGGGCACAGCTTAGCCGAGCAACCCATATTCGCGGGCTTTCACGCTTCGACATGTCGATTGTCATATACAAAGCGATTAATGTCGGCAATAACAACAATTCCAGCAGTTCAACAATCGCTGCAAGTTGCTTGATAATAAGTTAGATTAGCTAGGTATATATACGTCAACTATATAGTAATTTGGTTATGCTGGACTACGGCAAGCAACGAGAAAAAAACCAAGGCTATGATTGTAAAGCTAGCGGTTCAACGGAAATAGAAGATCGTCGGAGAGTCCTGAAATTATTGTTGAAATATAGGCTTTTCTTATAAATGGTTAATATGCACACTAATGTTAAGAGTTTGTTGAAAGAAATGTTTGCTTCCATTAAAACTCGCTAATCAGAGTTGTATATATTATTTACGCACCGTAACTAAATCTAAACACTGGTATA
>JASAND010014819.1:0-23284 GCA_030248195.1 Trissonchulus latispiculum
ATATATAAACTTTTCTTATCATAATTTTTCTTCGTAACAGTTTTTCTTTTCTTTTTAAATTTTTTTAAAAAGGTTAATATATAGGTGAACTTCTCCTTTAACAAATTTAATTTCTCCTCTAAACCTACCTTTTGTTCTTATGAGTTGTCTCAGTAGGTATCTGTGCTTCCATTGGGGCCGCCAGCTAGTTGTATACGTATACCATTTAATTTATATGATGAATGGTATTATGTTGAGTTTATAACTAAGGACATTGGAATGGAGGCACGGATGCTAGAATTGAGCCCCTCAACGCCATACAGGAGGATATAAAACATTTTTTATATCAATGAAGGCGTGTGAGGGCAGTTTCACCCTGCCATTCATTCATCAGAGAGAGAGAGAGAGAGAGAGAGAGAGAGAGAGAGTTTTAGCGACATTTGGAGGGAAAATCACGAAATGCTTCATGAAAGGAAATTAGAGGAGAGGTTATGTAGTAGCGTCTTCCGCTGCCTGATTGCTGCAGTACTATTACAATGTTTTAGTGATCTTAATCTGTCAGCGTTCTACTTGGACAAACTTTGGAAAAAACTTTACTTTTTCTGGCGCGTTATTTATACTTATTTTTTATAATTTAATGGATTTTGTCGTTTGGTTTGACTGCGAAAACATTTCCAGATGACACAACTGTGAAAGCCGCTAATGTTTGAGTCAGATTGCTACAGCGGTAAAGATAAAAAGGTAAGATCCGGATACCTAATATTTCTAACCTACCTACCTACCTCCTACGTTGGTGAGTACAACATAGCTTTTCTGTATATTGTTCGTTGGTTATCGTAGGTTCTTGGTTGCACACGTTTTCATTAGCGAACCCTTCTAGAGCATTAGAACTTGAAGTGTAATTTCTTGGAACCTTGTTGAGGTTTCAAATTCATCTCCCGTTATTATCATTTGGCCAGTGGACGAAATCTATTAATTTAATGAATAGAGGTATGATTAGACCGTTGGGGATTTTCGGTGCATTTTCCCAAAAACCTTAATGACGTAGTTTAGGTTGGTCATACAATTTATCAATCAATTTGATTCCCAGGATATACCTGAGTTTGCACCCCCCCCCCACCCCTTCTCCCCCACTAATTTTGATTAAAACATTTAAAGGTTCCATCTCGATGAGGCTCATGTGAGTGAAGGAGCGGATGTCGTCAAACTTAATTCACCTCCCAAGGAAATGCCATGCGGTCAATGATAAACGTCAGTCTTGGCAGCCGTTGGGGAGTCAAGTGGGAATAGGTAAGGAAGATGTCAGTTAGTTTCTTGATTTGTGATAATGGCATTTTGTGACTCTCCGACTCCGACTTGAGTATCTGTTCACTCTGAAAGGCATATTTTAAAAGCTTTCGTAACGCTGCCTGTACGATTCGACTACTGAGCCAGAGCAAAGATCGCTGGGCTTATTCTACTGGATGGCGGCCCCCCTCCATAGACATCCTTTTTCCCCTAAGAAAGTGTGTGCCCCTTTTAGCATAAATTGCGTCCTGATGCGCTCAGAATGCTAAGTTTTTAAAACTTTTACGGCTTCGCTGCAGACTTTTGTCATTTTTAACTCTAAAACTTTTTTGTGCTAAAAACTGTAATTTTTCTGCGGATCCGCAAAGAGCCCCCAAAAAGAAGAATTCCCTAGAATAAGTTTCATATAAGCCTAAAGGTAGGCTTGAGAAACAGCCTTGTGCGTGTGCTTTTCGCAATAGTTGAACCGTTGGCCTGAAAAGAATTTGGTTTTTCCAGGTAACACCTAGTTTCTTAGCAATCTTGCGAGTTTACAAAGGTCAGCTGCTCCCGCTTGTCTTGAATCTTAAGTTTCAGTTTCCGCTCCTTTGCAATCATACCAATAAAATCTCATAAATACTCTAAATTTCCCGGGTTCGCTTTATATTTGTTTGGTGGAAAGACAACATATTAAGGTGTTATTAAAATTTCAAATTTAGTGAAATATACCCATCTGTTGTTTTCAGCTGGATTAGCTTTTGCAGCATACTTTCACGAGAAGGTGCACTTTTCTTAAACTAAATATGCACTGAAGCTGGTTAGTTTTAACAAAATGATAATAATAATTTCTGTGTGCAGTTACAGCTCGAATTTTTGGCTAACCCTAGTTTCTGAACCAAATTAATATATTTTAGAACATGAAATAACACTGTTCTAACACTAATTGCTCACCTGGAGCCGATGTTATCTCAACCCGGATTGAAACCTCAACCCGAGTTGAGATTGGAGTTGAAACTTGGACTCCGGTGTTATCAAATCAAGGTTGAATCAACCCGGGTTGAAAAACCAGGGTTGGGTTTGAAATTTAGGTTGAGTTATGACCGAATCGACGCTGGAAAGATAAGTCAACCGCAAAATATTTGATAACATTTGGTTGAGCAACGGGGTTTAGCCAATCCCTAAAATTTTAGGGTTGAACCCAAAATGGAGTTCAATCCGGGCTGAACTCAACCAAATTTTGATAATACTGGCCCCAGAATTCAGGCTCAAGCCGGTACTCTGAAGTTTAACTTGACGGGTGCTATACGCACTCTATCCTTTTTACGATCCTGGTCAAAATCATGTCATCCTAAAATGTTACTAAAATTGAATTCGCTTTTAAATCAGAAGTCAAACTTTATTTAGAACTAATACTACCGTGACAAATCTACAGACTGTTACGGTCCTTTCGTCAGGGAAGTCAGTTTTAATAAGTGAGAAATATGATATGAAAATGCCTACACGCACATTATTTAATTAGAAAAGGTGCGCAGAAAGGTCTTCATTTCTAACTAGCTATTTTCAAGTTCCACTAACCTTTTATTTGTTTGCATTAATATTTAATTTCTGTTGGATGCCTTACTATAAGGCATATACTAAATGCACATATAACTGTACTTTTAATCTTCAAAATCGGTAGTTATACATATCGAGACATGTGGTCTTTCTCCTTTTCCACTTATCCATTTATTTTTTGGTCCTTTTCGTTTTATTTCTGTTTTGGACCAACGAGAATCCCTTTTATTCTAAAATTCCATGTCTATTCAGAATTAATTCCCTTTTGTGACTTTCATGATGACTTTCAAAGCGTAGAAATTTTCAAGAATGTTAAATAAAAATGGCTTTTCGCACCATTTTTTAATTTTCCAACCTCGCGGAATTGTTTCCGAGAAATCTTTAGTCCCTTACCAGACCTTTTGGACGTAAGTGAGTTAGGTTGAGATCGTTTTGACTATACAGAAAACGTACCAGCTGTCTTTCTGTCTGGTGGTAA
The DNA here is from genome assembly GCA_030248195.1 of Trissonchulus latispiculum. Classification (NCBI taxonomy): domain Eukaryota; kingdom Metazoa; phylum Nematoda; class Enoplea; order Enoplida; family Ironidae; genus Trissonchulus; species Trissonchulus latispiculum. The sequence goes on from JASAND010014819.1 coordinate 3,278, forward strand.
TGTGAGCCTACTAAGATCTCCTGAGGCCCATGTTGTAAAGGTCTAAACCCTAATTACATTAACTTCTAAACCCGAAAGTTTTTTTGGAAATTGGAGTTTGGAAACTTATCTTCTGGGCAATTTTTTACCGCTTATTGCCGAATTGCTTATCCCTTGTGAGAGAAATTTTGTTACCCCTTTGGGCAACTTCGTCGCGGGTGGATTCTACCCCCCGCTTTCCCCCTTTGTCTACCTGTGGTCACCCCTCTTCATTTTTGTCCACTTCAGCAGAGATGGGCTGTACGCTGTACCATTGACAGAAACGCGCCTGTTGATTTCAAGTGTGTGAGTTATTAAGTTAATCCTTTAAATTGAGGATGCGGTTGTCCGTACTTCATTTTTATGGGGGGAGACTTCATGAGCCCTGTTCCCTGTCGATGGGGTGCTCACCGAAGGGTGACACATTTTTGTGTAATCTTTTGCGAACATGTACATTTTTGCATGTAAAATCAGTTACATATAATGGGCCTAATATTTATATTCTATAAGCGACAAGCTGCCAAAAAATGAATAAAAATGGCTATTTTAGGTGTTTTTAAGATAAAAACACCCATAGAGGGATTTTCTTTCAACGGACGCCCGTCCCCCACTTGTCCGCTTATCTAACAATGCAAGTAAATCCGATAAAAATTATTTAAATTGAAATTGATTTCCTGAACTTTCAACTCCGAATTTTTGATAAATCATCTTTAAAGCAAAGAAAAGAATTATATTTGCACACTTTCGTGATGATGTAAGAACCAGACAGGCTACAGCAAAAAACGCTTAAAAATATAGGTTGTTAGTTCCATTTCGTGGCGCTAAAAGCGTTCTATATTTCGCACCACAGACGCTAATAGGTTTTAAAAAGGAGTTCGCTCTGCGCCTCAAAAGGAAATGTCGTAGTATCATTGTATCAAGAGTACATAATGACTAAATGCCACTAGGCATACACTTAGTTATCAGAGCAAAAGCTGTATTCTGCTCGCTAACGGCTGACCCCCTCTCAAATCATTACCTGGTCGAAACAGGGGTACACTACTCGCTCTGTGCTTGTGTGCTAAAGCTCGAAACACAAGCTGTACCTACGAACGCGAATTTTGTACCTGCTTTGAGCTTTAGAATTCAAGCATAGCGCATAAATTTCTTTGAAGTGATGGGTATAATATGCGGCGCGTGTCAGCCTTTAGCGACCAGAGCATAGTTTTTGCTCTAATAATTATAAACATGCCTAGTGGCATACTCTTAGTTATTATGTACTCTTGGTGGTATCTATAATTTCGGGAGAATATCCGCTTGGGTACGCCCCTATACCCCTTTTTCAAATGGGAAGGAGGCGTAAACATCAGCGTCCTCGGCAGGGATTTACATATTGGTATTACTTTGGGTCGCATTGCAAAAGATCCTCCTATGCCTAGGAGCAAGAGTGCATAATTGCACTATATATAAGAAGAAGAGTAAGCCACTAGAGGGCTCCTCTTCTTGGGCATTGCGTAACGGTGCGCCGACCACAATATGCGAATGTTCCCTCCGTTTGGTGGGGGGGTAGCTCTCTTCGACAAAGAATACCCCCTTCGTTTGGTGGGGGAGCAGAAAAGAGGTCCCCGTTTGGTGGGGGGGGGTATGTAATAGGGGTCCCCGTTTGGGGGGTCGCCAACAGCCAATCAGATTCATCCAATCTTAGCCTGACTTGGCGACCCCCCAAACGGGGACCCCATTCTGCCTACCCCCCACCTTCAAACGGGGGACCTTTGCATACCCCCCCCCCAAACGGGGGTCGGGGATGGACGAGTTGTCTACGGCGCTGGTCAGAACTTCCTGTCTTACGGTCGCCGGTTCAATCCTCAGAGGTCACAAAGCTTTCTCGACTCTAGCCAACTCAGCTATCCATCCTTAACTGGTCGGTAAATGGGTACCACTACCGTGGACAGATAACGCAACGGGAGTCTGTGAAGAAGGGCCGGCCCCCTTTCCACGGATGTAATCATCTCTTGAGGCGACACTCCTGGCTCCACGGCTGAGAATCTCGGGATGAGCACCGGCACCCTATGTCCTGTGGCAGGACGGAGATATCTCCTGGGGTAAACCTTTACCTTTACCTTACCCACCAAACGGGGACGCCTTTTGCCTACCCCCCACCAAACTGGGACCCCTTTTGCCTACCCCCCACCAAATGGGGAGGGATTATGCTGTGTCGACCCCCCCACCAAACGGGGGAACATTCGCGTATTGTGGTCGGAGCACCGTTACGCAATGCCAAGAAGAGAAGTCCTCTAGTGGCTTACTCTTCTTCTATAATATAAAGGAATAAATTATGGACTCTTGCTAGGAGCGCCCCTGAATCCAGCGTATGTGGTTACTTAGGTGAATTGGATTTCAAAACATTCTCCTAAGCCGGTACTGCTATCCTCTACTCCTAACTTTTTTCCTAAGTTACGGACAGCGCCAGCCAAACTTAGGACAATTCTTTTGAAACGGGTTTAGGATATCTCCTACCTCCCTCCCAGGCATCCTCCTAAGTAGCCTCCTAGGAGGTACTTAGGAGAATCTTTTGCAATGCTGCCCAGTTCGAACATGCTATGACATCATTTCCATATCTATTTCTCCTTTACTCTAAACGTCGCCATTTGCAAGTATGCGTAATTCTTCAAACTTTCAATATATATTATAAGTTGTATGGCTGCTGAAGTATTAACCTTTAGTTAGGCAGCAGACTGCCAATGAGAGGAATTAGGAACACTAAAGCATGTTAGTTCAACGTGCGTTGCCTGTGCGTGCATTTGGAAATAGCGGAAAATGTATTTTTAATTAATCAAAGGGATCTGGTTCAATTAACAAAATTACGTAATTTGTCATTATGGTTAATTTTAAGGACTGGTGGGCATAGCAGGAGAGGAGCTTCTGTGCTGAACTGTTCTATAGCTTCCAAATTAATTACCAAGTTCTTGTATCTTTAATGCTGTACGAATTACAAACATTGGGATTGGACAGCTATTTTGCAACAGCAGCAATTTTTTGATTCATGACTGAAATTTTCTCTTTCGCTCTCTCCACTTTTTTCCATCAACTTATTATCTGTTTATTAAGGGCTTTAGGATGAACGAAATTTATCAAATGCGGCCAAGCCATTTTGCTTATAACTTATCTTCTCGAGCTAGCTAATGTATATATAGTCACAGAGAGTGTGCGTTGTCCGGGGACTCCTGCACAGTTCAATGCTTCCGAACAAAATGGGCCAATGATACCAGTTTTTAGCAGGACTGCTTGGTTTCTTGCACAATAATGCGTTGTATGCAAGCAAAATTTGTCAGCCTAGTGTCTATGCTGCATTTCCTTAAAGCGGAGAGAAACTTCTTCGTTAGCACCAGAATTTCAAGTACTGCTGTATGCAGGAGTGAAACCTAGCCAGCAGAGATTACAGGTCTGTTGTAGTTATTTATATTTCTTGGAAATTTTAGTTTCAATTACACTGTTTTGTTCTGACCGTTGTAATTTGACAAATTTCAGAAAAATGTCTGGAATACATTATAAAATATTTCTAACATAATTAAATAAAAAAACTTGACTTATTAATTATGGATCAATTTGAGTATTGAACAATAATTAGTATTCAGAAAGAAACCGTATTGACTGACTGTTTCTAACTTTTAATTTTATTTAAAGGTTTTCAGAATTCAGATGTGATTCATTGAAAAATTAGCTTTTAAAATCAGTTAGAAAGAAACATTTAATTTATTACAGATTTTGTATCTCTTTAACTATTTCCCACCCACTCCTTCAGGAGAAATAGTGAAATTGGGGTCATTTGTATTAAAATTGTAAAGAGGTTGTTGAATTTTACAGAAGTTACCTGGATGATTCTGACCTCTCCACAATAAAAATAAAACAATTTTTCAATTAAAAACTTAAACGTTCTAACTAACATTAAACAGTTTTCAGAAATAAACGTCTTGACTGATTGTTTCAAACTTTTAATTTGATGTAAAGGTTTTTAATGTTTTATGTTTAATGTTTTTTATTCTCAATGTTGAATTAAAACTTATTTGGAAGAAATACGACAAAAATAAATTTTTGACAGCATAAATAATCAATAACTATCATTAATTAACTATTGTAAATAAATAAAGATTTCGTGCAAAAAATTAATTAATAATGTTAATTTTTAATAATAATTATTTTTAATTATTATTAATGATCGTTATTATTACTAAATCATATCATATAATATAAAATTTAAAATTTAAAACTTCTGTTAACTTTTTTTGAAACATCAAAATACTTAATACCCTCGAAACTTACTTCTGTGACCAGTGCTTTTGATATTGTGCTTTCTCATCATGAATCAATTGTTTTCTGTCTCGTGAGCACAAAGCACAAAGCACTTCATCATGAACCGGGCTTAAGGGGGGACCTAGGCAAGCCGAAAAATTATTTGTCTTCGATTTTGCAGAAAAGTTGTATATAGGGGTTTTCGGGGTCGTAGAACACGAATCTAAAGTCCGTTTTCCGATTCAGTTTTTCGTTAGCTCAGTAAAAGCTTACATCTTATATAAGCGTAAACCTTTAGCTTTAATACTGAGCCAACGAAAGGTTGAATCGAAAAACGGACTTCAGATTCGTGTTCTACGACCCTGAAAACCTATTTTCAATTTCTCAGCAAAATCAAAGACAAAAAAGTTTTCGGTTTCCCTTGGCCCCCTTAAAAATCGAAAAAATCGAATTTCGCGAAATCGAAAAATTTTGCGATTTTTGCACTCATCGCAGTCGAAAACATACGCATAATAAGTTTTAGCTCATTCGGTCAAGTTTTAAGGATTTTTAGTGGTGGGAGGTAATCGAGATAAGACCCGAATTTTAAAATCTTCAATTTTAAAAGAATTTAAAGTTCTACGTTTCATGAATTATTTAATTTCATACAGATGCTATCTGAAAATACATGTTTAATTAAAATGATTTAGTTATAAAGTTATATATATTTAGTTATTAATACAAATGACCCCAATTTAACTAGCCAAAGCACTTAGAGGGAAATAGTTAGAGACACAAAATCTATAATAAATTAAATGTTTCTTTCTAACTGATTTTAAAAGCTAATTTTTCAATGAATCGCATCTGAATTCTGAAAACCTTTAACTAAAATTAAAAATTAGAAACAGTCAGTCAATACGGTTTCTTTCTGAATACTAATTATTGTTCAATACTCAAATTGATCCATAATTAATAAGTCAAGTTTTTTTATTTAATTATGTTAGAAATATTTTATAATGTATTCCAGACATTTTTCTGAAATTTGTCAAATTACAACGGTCAGAACAAAACAGTGTAATTGAAACTAAAATTTCCAAGAAATATAAATAACTACAACAGACCTGTAATCTCTGCTGGCTAGGTTTCACTCCTGCATACAGCAGTACTTGAAATTCTGGTGCTAACGAAGAAGTTTCTCTCCGCTTTAAGGAAATGCAGCATAGACACTAGGCTGACAAATTTTGTTTGCATACAACGCATTATACAACTCTTTTGCACTTTTATTGTGTAAATACTGTGCATATAAATCAGATAATGCACAGTGCCGCGTGCGTATAACTAAGTTATACGAAGGCTGCACGCTAGGAGGCCTGTCCCTAATCTAAGTTGCTGAAGCATACAGTTTCCTGCATGCTTCAGCAGGGTGTACAGCAGAGCTCCAACCTAGACAGCTCTGCTGCACACCAAAAAATAGGCCTCCCAGCCATGGCAAGCAATGAGATTGCTGCCACTTTACATTGGAATTTGTCTAGACATATCTGTCAGCTGCAACATAAACGAGTAAGGTTTCATCAATTAAGGATAGGTTTAATCGTTGTATAAGTACTTTACAACACACCTTAGCGCTGTTCACTAATTTCTACTGCGCACGTCGCATGGGAAGCCCTCGTGCGTGGCACACGTGCGCTTCGCGCACTCGTGCCCCACACTCGGAGCTCCCCACACGGCGTGCGTATAAATCAGTGAATGCACGCTAAGGTGTGCTATAAAGTATACTTATTGTGCAAGAAACCAAGCAGTCCTGCTAAAAACTGGTATCATTGGCCCATTTTGTTCGGAAGCATAGAACTGTGCAGGAGTCCCCGGACAGTGCGTGCATCAAATGATGAATGCCTGTGTTTAGCTTCGGTAGATTCGGTAGCTTCGGTAGAATCCATATGCAGAAAATATGTATGGATAATGAATGTCCTAGTGGCTTCTTTAATTACCATCCCAATTGTGGGCCTTTAATATTATGATCCACTTATATGCTATAGTAATCTATTTAAGTCGCTGGTTGGTTGGAGCTGTGGAGAAAACATTTCGACTTGCATAACTCAGTCTGCCTGGTTTGTGGTCTTTGTTATTGTTTAGGTATTTTGCAATATAATCATGATGCTGAAATTTCAATACCTTGCTCTCCTTCTTTTGGGATTATTCTGGGGATGTGTTCACATGGTTCCTCTCAGTGACTTTCTTCTGGGTAAGAAGTGCGCTTTTCTGATCATGCCCGTGTACTAATAATTATTACTTCAGTCCGTCCGCACTTTTCTGTTGACTCTGTGTATAAATGATGCATTTCTGCGGAAAATGGATTTGAGGCGGTGAGATTTGCCAGATACCAGCAATCAGAAAAATTATTAGATTGATTAAATTATATTGTTATTATTGATGTTAGATTAAATTAAAATTAAATTTAAAATTATTTGTTAAAAGGCTCTAGATTAATTTTAGCTGACTGAGGTAGACTTCCAAAATAAACTTTTTCTTTTTTCTGTCCTATTACATCACACTGTGTAAATTTATGCTTTTACGTGTCCTTCTCGTAATATACTTACTCTTAAATCTTTTGTGTTTCTTTTTAGACTCAAAGCGAAATCACATGGGAAATTGTCAAAAACAATGTGTCGACGAATTTTACATGAACCGATTGGCTGATCTTTGCATGCAAGCTTGCAAAGCAATGTACTCTTACAGCTAACTGTCGAAACCTTTTAGTTGATATGCATTATAGTATCACTGTAAATATGATTTTGTAACTGTTATTTCAATCATTACAGTTTACTGGCGTTGCAAATAAACTCGTCATATGGATATATATACTTAGTTACAGATACTGTAGCTATATATATATATATATATATATAGGTGAGCTTCTAGTGGAAGTGGAGTAGTTGGCTGGTCAATTGCTAAATCGAAATTGGCTGATGAAAAAATATGGATTCGAGCTCCGCAAGAGCCCACGAGCTTCTGGCCAGAAACTTTCTTCCTTTAATTATTTTGATCATGTTTTGGAAGGGTGGACGCTAAACTTCTAAATTTCTTGGCAAACGTGACGGTTGCTATTTGGTTATGCACTTGTTTGCTAGGTACGGTAAGATAGATGCATAAGAATTTAAGAGGAAACTTTTCAAATTATTCTGAAGGAGAAAGAGGCCATAGAAGTTCACTTCCCTCCGTTGTTTCGATTCGACAATTTAATTAGGTTAGGTTAGTGTAAGTGGTAACATAATTTGGAAAGTATTGCTAGGTGAATTAACATTATTGCCAGGCATTTGCTTTGAATCCCAAGAAATTTTGCCAGACTAAGAGTATGTGACATTTGATGAGGTTAGGTATGCCTATCCTGTGTTCACTGTTAGGGCCTGTGAAGGAAACAACTATAAATCATGTAAGATTTAGAGCTGGTAAGTTTTCCATGGTAAGGTTAAACTTGCAGGCTTCACAACTGATATGAACTGTTATATATTATACCGAAGACTGTACCTCTAATATGTCCTGCACCTGTTCCTTATAAATGAACATAGCTTTGATTTTTTCAATTCCTTAACTTTCCGGTTGGGATTTTAAGATCAGTTTTCTATGACAAACAACGTAAGCTTACATGCTGATTAAACTAGTTGGTGATGTCATTTTTGAATAAGTTTTTAAGCAGCTTTAGTGAGAAAAAGCAGGCCAACCATGCCTTTTCATGAGCTTTGTGTCAAAAAATTGTTAAGAGTCATTGCACAAATTAATTGGCTTAGTTGCAGCAGGCTGAACTTACGTCTGTATGTGTACCCCTGCGTAATTTAATTTCGTAGTAAAAGTGCAGTTCCCGATTTATACATTATATACTTTCAATGACAAATTTCACAGGTAAAGCGTTACAACAATGCGCAATTAGTCTGAACAGGAACAACTTACCGTAAATACTCATCATAATCTATGATGTAACTGAGGAGCGCATTTTGTAGCAAATGCTTTTAATTTAGTAGCAATGAAAGCTTTATGTTTCACTGTTGTGTTTGGACTTTGGGCGTATTCATCGGTCAGTCATGGAGTTAAAACACCCTTCAATGTGCCTTCGAAATTGAAGCCATCTAACAGAGGTATACCACTGCTCCATTTACAGATTAAAGCTAAGTACTGAAAAAGGTCGTTACCTAAATTTACGAAACAGGAAACGGTGTTAATTAAGTTAAATTAAATAACGTTTAAATTATTTTCGAAGTATTATTGTCATTCAAGCAATAGTACATAATGAATTAATTGCAAAGTTCCGAGAACACTCAACTAATGTCTTTATTTTCATACTAAACTAAACGTAAATGTTGTCTAAGGGCCTTTTCGCGCGCGAGTTAAACGAGTTAAAATTAACTCGATCCTTTTCGCGCCAGGGTTAAAAGAGTTAAATGAGTTAATTTTAACTAGCTGGGGTTAAACGAGTTAAACGCTTTTTAACTCGGTGCTCGCGCGAAAAGGAGTTAAAATTAACTAGTTTAACTCTACCTGCATTCGCGCGCACATAATGGGTTAAAATCCACGGAGTTAATTTTAACTCAACCCCTTTTCGCGCGCGAGTTAAAATTAACTCCTTTAACTCTGCAGCAACTTTTTCCATTGAATTTTAACCCTCGATGCGGCACGGGGGTTAAACGAGTTAAAAATAAGGTAGGCCGCCTGAAGTCACCACAGATCAACTAAACCAAAAGTGGTATTTTATTTAATATTTTGGCTTATTTATTTTGCTAATACAAGAGTTTTTAGAAATCTTTATTTTTCGGTTCAGAACAATTAAGTAACTGTTACTGCATTTGCAAAATAAGTAGTGTGGAATAATAATTGTATAAAATGTATTGTGAAATAATTGCATGAAATGTATTGAGAAAAGCTGCGAAGTTGATCCTATGAAATACACTCTATGAAGTGCTCAAAGTTATTCCTTTTATGGCTTTCAGTTTGGTTAGTTTTGATTGGCTGTTTCAAAACACTTCCATGCTTGAATGGCTAGCGCTACTTCATACAGGCGCTACCTGATTCGTCGGTGCTTGCACCCTGTTATTAGTCTTCAATTCGTAATGATTGTTTCTTTCTGTTTTGGGGCTCCATTACGTCCAGTTTTGTTGCAGTTCTATTTACTAAATTTATCATGAATTCAAGCTCGAAATGGTCTTGGACCGAAATTTTAAACCTAGTTCAATTGCGGTCTACATTTAACGAAGGGAGACTTTCGTTGCAAAATGGCGGATGACTGTTGGAACCTAGTCCACCGAGAAGGAAATTTTGATAGAAGCAGTGAACAAATTTCCAATAAATGGAAAAATTTTTCGTGCGCCAGAGAAACCTCGCTAATGGCAAAACGGTGCGGTTTAGCGTACACCTTATATTACAAAGACGATTTCAAATGGTGGTGGTGGCCTGTAGGAAACGGAATTTTGATTTATGCTTTGAAATTTTTTAGTTACATTTTCATAACATTTTTGATGTTTGAGAACAGCAAATTTGAGTGTTTTGTAAAGTAGAAATTGGTGGTCTTTGATCTTGAAACCTGGGAAGCCTAATTTAAAATTCTAAGCCCCACAGATTACCGCTTATGACAAGTCAATTTTAACTAAACCAGCTGATCTTCATTAGCTTTGATTTCGAAATTTCTCTGGGGCAGGAATCCGAAATTAACAAATTACGAAAATTCGTGTTTTGGCTAATAATATGGAATAATAGCAACAAAGACACGCCAAATGTTCGGATATCTATTTGTGCACCATTATTGCTGACTTAAAGGTTAAATTTGAATACAACTTGCAGCTAAGTACACCCAGTTGGTCACAGAATCAAATATGGAGCTAATCAAATTGCTGCGACGGTATTACGGTAGTTTGTGCGCCCTCTAGAGTGTACTTTGCTGATAGTAATTAAACATTTGTGCATAGATGCTTAAAACTGTTTAATCTCACAAAATAAGGAATAAAACAAATAGCTTGTAACGTCTTGGTAGCATATAAAACAGATGTACACTATTTAAGAGGCATCATAAACCACTGAAATTCACTCAAGACAAGGCGGAAGATTAGTTTGCCGTTTATGCTGATCACTGCTTTAAACTGATTTGAACGCGTGCATGAAAAGAATGGAGACGAATCGGCAGAGTTAAACGAGTTAAAATTAACTCTTAACCCCTATTCGCGCACTTAGCGAGTTCATTTTAACTCTCCCGATTTTAACTCGTTTAACTCTGCTCGTTTTAACCCTGCTAGAGTTAAAAGAGTTAAAACAGGCAGGGTTAAAATTAACTCGCTGAGTGCGCGAACAGGGGTTAAAATATTTAACTTTAACTCGTTTAACTCTACTCGTTTAACTCGCGCGCGAAAAGACCCTAACATTAAAAGGCTACTGCTACAGCAGCGCCGCTGCAACATCACCCGAACGGGTTTCATATACTCGCTGCACTGAGCAGAGGAGTGTACGTACACTTAGAGGAGGGAAATATTTCAGGAGGAAAGTACTTACAGGGGAAATATTTTACCTTGTTATTAGGCGGGATTCAGGGAGAGAAATGTTTCACAACACCGGACCCCTCCGGATCCAGAACTGTCTTCGGAAGTCGTAGCAGTTCGGCACTAGACAACCAATCTCCGGATAAGTGATTTCTGAGTGCAGCTGTGGCTGGGGACAGCCCGCCAGAAAGTGCTCAAAGGATTCTTCCTTTTCATTGCAGAACAGGCAATCAGGAAGGTCTGCGGCCCCAAGTCGGAACAGATACTGTCTCGAGAGGGGTGAGTGCCCAGTTCGTAACCGAGCAATCAGCACCCCCTTCATCCTGGCGAGGCCGATTTGCTCAGGGCTATCAGACCAGCGATCAGGGAAGATATTAAAGTGATGGTCCTCTTTTGGTGTTTCTAACCAGTGTTTTTCCTTCCTCAGTTTAATCCTTGCCCTAGCAGTGTTCAGTTTCACGGGGAATGATGAGCGTTCTTTTGCCAATATGTTCGTTCCTTTTTACTGTGCAGTGGCTTAGGACCCACTGACTGAAGCATCAGTTGTCAGCCAGCTTCCGCCAGTCGGGCCAGCAGCATAAATGTGCTTGTGGGTTCGGGGGGGGTTTCACCCCCTTTCCCCAGACCTGGAGCTACCCCTCCCCAGAGGGGTCCCTCACCCCCCCCCCCCACAGAATCCGGATTTTCCGGTTTTTTTTGGGCAAAAAATCGGAAACATCTGGTTTTCCGGCGGCCTGCGACCGCCGGCTCATCCCCTAGACTCTTCTTGGCTCTTCTCATACGCAATATTGGCTAGGACATTGCGTCGTTCTTGGAAAGGCAGCAGATGGGCTTCAGCGACCAAAGCGTTCGTCGGACTGCTCCGTACACACCCCGGCCGCGTTGCAAAAGATTCTCCTAAGCCTAAGAGCGCTCCTAACTTTAGCTTAGGTGCTCACTTATTAGAATCGGGTCTCAAAAGATTCTCCTAAGCTAGGAGTGCTATCCACCACTCCTAACTTTTCTCTAAGTTGCCTGGATTTAGGAGCAGCACCAGCTAAACTTAGGAGAAATCTTTTGAAATGGGTTTAGGAGGTCTCCTAATTCCCTCCTAGACAGCTCCCAGACATCCTCCTAAGTAGCCTCCTAGGAGGATACTTAGGAGAATCTTTTGCAATGTGGTTATTACCATGGCAGCAGCGCGCTGGCCCTTCTCTAAGATTTCCATGTTCGATTTTGGTACGCAAGGAATCCAAGCGCTAGCGCATACTCCACCAAAGATCTTAAGGTAAATCTGGCGTACTTCACTTTGGCTGTACCCTCCCTTCATTCCAGAGAGCATGATTAGAATTTGAAACTGAGCCTCCTATCAAAGCTGACTCCTAGGATGGTTGGGGTAGGGCAGAATGGCATATATGAGTTTTCAACTTTTGCTTCATGGTTGTCTAAGGAAAAGGTGGCCTATGTTTTCTCCAGAAACACTGCTCCGCCCGTTTCATGATATTTTCGAGGGTAACTTTTGCTTTGCTGGATGCATTGGCAGGTGATCTAATGCTTGCCCAGACTACTAGGTCACTACTAAGTAGCACTTTACCGAGACTCATGTATGACTACTCCCATCCAACACTTCCTAAAAACTCTGGCTGCACTAATCAACTAATCACTATCAGATTTCGAACAATGTTTCGAATATATATATTGCAGATCTAATATATTTAGTATATTAGGAATGAAGAAGTGATCAGGCTCTTGATAGCGATCACCTGGGATAGCTGACCTGGGCCAGCCGGTCACCGGCCGGTCTAGACAGGGCCGGTGCACAACACTACCAGACAGCATGCGCCATGCACGTCTTAATATATCTACACTAATTTCTTATTGAAACTTACAAAACATTTCGGGTAGATAATCCATGCGATGGCAACACGAAATTATCAACTTTATATATATATATATATATATATATATATATATATATATATATATGTATATAAAGTTATATGTATATATATCGTTCGTGACATCGTTCAGCATATACACATACGCATACCCCTACACACACATGGGGACCCCCATGACATCGTTCGTGACATCGCTCAGCATACACACATACACATACCCCTACACACACATGGGGACCCCATGACATCGTTCGTGACATCGCTCAGCATACACACATACACATACCCCTACACACACATGGGGACCCCCATGACATCGTTCGTGACATCGCTCAGCATACACACATACACATACCCCTACACACACATGGGGACCCCCATGACATCGTTCGTGACATCGCTCAGCATATACACATACACATACCCCTACACACACATGGGGACCCCCCATGACATCGTTCGTGACATCGCTCAGCATACACACATACACATACCCCTACACACACATGGGGACCCCATGACATCGTTCGTGACATCGTTCAGCATATACACATACACATACCCCTACACACACACACACATGGGGACCCCATGACATCGTTCGTGACATCGTTCAGCATATACACCTAAACATACCCCTACACACACACATGGGGACCCCCATGACATCGTTCGTGACATCGTTCAGCATACACACATACACATACACACATGGGGACCCCATGACATCGTTCGTGACATCGTTCAGCATATACACATAGACATACCCCTACACACACATGGGGGGGACCCCCATGACATCGTTCGTGACATCGCTCAGCATATACACATGACATCGCTCAGCATATACACATACCCCTACACACATGGGGACCCCCATGACATCGTTCGTGACATCGTTCAGCATATACACATACCCCTACACACATGGGGACCCCCATGACATCGTTCGTGACATCGTTTAGCATACACACACACATACACACATGGGGACCCCATGACATCGTTCGTGACATCGTTCAGCATATACACATACCCCTACACACACACACATGGGGACCCCCATGACATCGTTCGTGACATCGCTCAGCATATACACATACACATACCCCTACACACACACATGGGGACCCCCATGACATCGTTCGTGACATCGTTCAGCATACACACGCACACACTTACACACATGGGGACCCCATGACATCGTTCGTGACATCGTTCAGCATATACACATACACATACCCCTACACACACACATGGGGACCCCCATGACATCGTTCGTGACATCGTTTAGCATACACACACACATACACACATGGGGACCCCATGACATCGTTCGTGACATCGTTCAGCATATACACATACACATACCCCTACACACACACATGGGGACCCCCATGACATCGTTCGTGACATCGCTCAGCATATACACCTAAACATACCCCTACACACACACACATGGGTGTTCCCATGACATTGTTCCTCCTGGCACCGTTCAGGCACCAGTTAAGCTGGTGTGAATGGGACTTTTTAATATGAAAAACGGGGGAGGGGGAACATGTTCGCAAGGGAGAGGGAGAGGGAGAGGGGAATGGAGAGGGATAGGGGGAGGGGGAGGGTGAGGGAGAGGGGGAGGGGAATGGAGAGGGAGAGGGGAGGGGAAGAGGGAGAGGGAGAGGGGAATGGGGAAGGGAAAGGGAGAGGGGAGGGGATACTTCTCCTCCTTATGTGTGGATTGTATGTATTGTATATATTGTGTGTATGTATACATTTATTGTATACAGTTGTACATGCATTTTTGGACTATGTACATATCTGATGCACCTCATGTACATACCTTCCCCACCATATGTACATACCTACCCCTCCTGCCATCGCATAGAAGGGTGACCACATTTCGAGTATCAGTATATATGATCTATCGTAGCTGTATTTGTTTTTTCAGACCTAAAAATGCCACCAGAAACTATTACAACCAAAAAGGCCCTGAACTATTGTGATGCTTTCTGTACTGATTCGTTTGAGAGCAGGCTTAGAAGAATGTGTTTACGAACTTGTAACTCTGTTTACGTCCGCTGAACACTTCTAAATTGGTTTAATTTGTGTACTAAGTTTATGATTAATGCCAGTAAAAAGCATCATCTGCTGCACACGATTATATAAGGCATGGATTTTAAGCGACTACGGGTCTTACTCTCATCAGTTGTGTCTACTACTGTGGTCTCACCCAACTCTACCGGTCCATTTTAGTCTTAGCACTAATGTACCATTCGTTTGGCTTTCTTTTCATATCTGGTACTAGAAACAATAAAGAGTGTAATTCTTTGATTTGCCCCCTTTGAACAATATCACTAATTTAGACTAACCAAACCAAGGATATATACAATAACTACATGCAATAAGAAAATCAGCTTAAAATTGTCCAAATATAAATTTAGTTCCAAATATATGTAGTTTTGAAAAAGTCCAAAAGATTATACCGGAGGTAATTGGTGCACGCGATTTTGTCGATATTTCTTCACCACAAGAATCTTCCGCAGAATTTTTAGCAGTACAAGATCATTCGGTAAAACCTTTTCCAGCAATAAAGCAATCGTACCAGCCACTAAGCCAGAGCCCATTAACCAGAACGTATCTAAAACCTGTTCAACCCTTAATGCATTGGTAACCTTCTTTGGCTTAGTCACCGTTTCTTTATCTTTAAGCGTGGTCGTGTCGTTGTCAACTTCAGAATACAAACTTAGATTGAATGCTTGTCGCTTTTTCAAATTCTTATAAAGCTCATAAATTGAACCAGCCGAGAATGACCGTTCAATCATATCCTGCATCTCCGGAGGGGCTCGATAGAACAATGCCTGATTATCCCCTTTAACTGTTTTAAATACCTGAGTGTGAACCTGAAATTCCGGTAGATGGAAACTTTCATAAGAAAGCATCCTGGATTCCGAATCTACCACAGTAGGACAGTCATAGACCTTACTAAGGGCCTGCAGCTTTTTCAGGGCCACTTCAATGTTACCATAGTCGCTGTTATTTAGTACCGTAGCAGGATTAAGCCTCTCCGCCTCTAGAAGAGTCTCAGTCAGCCAGGGATTGGTGGTGTTATTTGATGGATTAAAAGTAGGAAACAGCTCAACATATTCTTTGGTAGTTACGTTATAAGTAATCAAATGGCAGTGGCCCTGTTTTAGTTTTATAGCCAATTCGTCCATAGTTTTGAAATCACTGACAATCTTTGTCGGCGGTCGTGCCAGCCCAATCGCCAGCAAATTTGCATAAACTCCAAGGATTATGGCCAGACACATGTACCAACTAGCCAGGTGTAGCCTATCCACAGATGTTCCTCTGGCCGGCAGCAGCTCTCTGGCCTGCATGCACTTTCGCATCTGACTGATGGCAACTGCAGTGATTTTAGCAATTACCCAGGCAATACCCAGACCAATCCAGAGTTGAACTGGGAACAGCGTAATCAGTAGGAATGCACTAGTTACTGTGGACGTACGCAGCTGTGTCACAAAGGCCATTCGTTCCCCAGGGAGGGGTACGGTTTTCGATAGGTTCTGATGTAAGTCTTCTGAGTCCAGTTTTGCCGTGAAAGCCGACATATCCGCCGATCCGTTGTTCAGCATCGCCACGGCGTCCTCTCGAGTCTCCGCTCTAATCCATTCCGTCTGGATTCGAGCATAACTGAGAACGTTATGAATCAGCAGGACATGAACCCCGGGACTGGAACAGTCAGCGGGAAATTCCGTGAAGCAATCTTCTATATAGGGAGGAGCAGGATAGCCAACGATCCGCATGGTTCCAATTATAGACTCATCTTGACAGGAAAAATTATTGGCTGGCATTGCTTGAGGACAAACGCCTAATAAAAAATTGTATTCAAATTGTAGATTCACATAATTGAACACATCGGTTGCAAATATGACCAGTTTTAAACACGTTGACCATTCCCATCACGAACGGCAAAAATGCTGAAGGAACGAAAATTCTACCGTGTATTTCTATGATGGGATCAATTGAACTTTATCCCCCCTAAAGACCCAATTGAACTTTATCCCCCCCAAAATTGAAAGGTGTCTAGAAAGTTAAGTTAAAGGTTTCTGCATGCTATACTAACATTACAACTTCAGCGGGAATATGCTACACTACGTCATGGCTTTAAAAAACTGAAAATCCAAAACCTTAAAAAACTTAGTATTTATACAGTTTTTTAGGTTTTAATCTGTGTATGCATATTTTAGCTGTTCCGAATCTTAAATAGATATTTAATATCTTAAATATTTAGTGAAAATAGTTAATCAAATCTTAAATTCATTTTTCCATACAGCTTTTCGTTAGCTCAGGGTATACAAGCTTTCATGCTAAGCTTACAACTTTAGCTTATACAGAGCTAATGAAAAGCTGGATTGTGAAACGAACTTCAAAAGCGTGCTCAGAATTTTTGAAAGCACCGTGAATCATTCTTTTAACAAAACCGATGAGCAAAAACAATTTTTGTTGACGTTGCGCTTCCAGTTTAAGTTTCTAAAAATTTTAAAAATTTAAGTTATATATGTCCATTTAGCATGAAACCTTCTTTCAACCAAAAACAAACGACAATATAAACTTGATTTCAAACGCGCAAACACGAATATTAATAACACGAACGTTATTAATACAAAGTGTCCCCAATTGAACTTTATCCCCCCCAAAAGGGTTGGGGGGGATAAAGTTCAATTGATCCCTATGATGATTTTGCGTAAGATTTGTTTTATTTTATTTATGAATTTTATTTATTTTATGAATAGCACTGTGCAACTTGTTGAAATCATAATAAACGCGATAAACACAAGTAACAATTGCGAAATTTTTAGTGTTTTTATCAGAAATGCTGTTACCAAACTTGCTCAAATGCTACATGCACTTCATTTAAAAGGGTATGCAGAGGCACATTTTGCGGTTACGCCTCAGCGTATACCGCTATTATACATTATGCTCAGTTCTTCTACTCCACAGTTTAAGAGGGGAAGGGCTAGTTCGGTCAAGAATTCCATCCTCATCGATTTAGCTCAAATTATTCTGCTCCTTAGAGCCCTACAAAATCCATTGAAATTTGAGATTATTTCGTCCAATCATAAAAAAGTATCAGTCATCCATAATTTCCAATTCCTATTGAGAATCACCAGATCGAAACTCATTGACAACGATGTCTTAATCAAATCTAATCCGCGACAAGAAATATTGGAAATTTGGATAGAGTAAAATTCGTAAATTCGTGTTGAATGTGGGATTTTGAAGCTATGAATCGGTTTGAACAAAACTGAATTTATCTGAGACTGCATAATTTTTCAAAAACAAATTACCAAACAAGAACGTATACATAACTTATAATTTATATTCATCCCTCCTCAACCAACATGCTCTGCGCACGAGCGGCTGACCCCCCCCCCCAACCAAACCTATGACTTTATGACCACCCACAAATGTGTATCCATCCAGTACACGCCCACTCATCGTATCTTTACGCGTTAAAGCTCAAAAACACGACGCCTGCGTCCAATTTGTGTCTGTTGGGAGCTTTAGAATGCAAAGATGGTGTTCTAATTTCTTTAAAGTGAGACTATACTTTTGTGGGAGGGGGAATCAAAGCGTGCAGAGCATGTACCTACAACAGAGAACTTCCCAACTGTATTACAATACAACTTATATTATGTACTCTTGGTTATATGGAGGTCGTAGAGATTACGAACAATTTTTATGCTGCTTGTGCTAATCATAACATATGCTGAGTTTGCTATGTGTGGGTTCCGAGTTGTAGCCTGTAATTTCTTATTTTCGCAAAAATTTTCAAGTTAGGTTCTGATTTAATGTTCAAGCGGAAAACCCTAAAAAAGCGCAAGCGATAGTCTCTAAAATGCTTGTATAGAACTGTCTAGAGGCCAATTTCTTCATTAGTCACAAGTTCACAAGTTCACAAGCCACAAGCAATTTCGGTTTCATCAACGACTAGTCACAAGCCACAAGTCACAAGCAAAGTCCCTGCTTGTGACCAGTTGCCCACAAGTTGATTTGCCAGTTTCGGTTTCATCAAACCACAAGCCACAAGTCACAAGTTCACAATCACAAGTCCCTGCAAACTGAAATTAGCAGCACCAAATTTCGGTATAAATTCGAACTTCTTCAATGTTTTGAACTAATTATTTACGTTGATTTATACAATCTTCATTGGTGTATCTATCTTTACTTAATTTACTTTATTTCTTTACTTCTTATTTGCTTATTTCATTATTGAACAATTTAACTTTCGAAAAGGCTTCTGTTCGCTGTTCTCTTTAGGCCTCTTCTTTCCCCGGCCACAAGTGCTTTGCTCAACTTAGGAGCTGTGTGTGACATCATTTCAGCGTGCTTGCCTGTCATTTACTTGTGGCTCGTGACTTGTGGCCACAAGTTGCCTGCAAATTTTGATGAAATCCAATTTTGGATAACTTGTGGCCACAAGTCGCAAGCGTACAAGTTGTGACTTATGAACTTGTAACTAATAATGAAATTGGCCCGTGCTAAGTTGGACGAAGTTTGAGCACACATAAATAAATGGGAAACAGTAAGCCTCCACGTCTCCACGAATCAAAGACTCAGCCGTTTATCCATAGCAAAAACAAATATTGTAAAACGATACCGAATTACCGAGCAATTTTAAATCTATTTTTATTGACAAATGACAGTATATGTTCACTTCAGCTAAATTTCCACACACTTCCATTTCTAATGGTTATATTTACAGTTGATAAAGGTACTTGAAGTGATTATAGCTCTGCTTAAATTTCAGATGAAACATAGTCAGTCAACACTGAAGCACATAGGAAAGCTGAAAAGCACTCATTTGGGTTACACATTGTAATTATTACTGTTGTAGTCCAAAACAGTAGTTATTTTCCATGTTGTTCCAAAATAACAAGTTTTTATTAATGAGACAGGTTGAACCACGAAAACTGGAAAAAAAGAGGGAACTGTGAGGACATACCGGCGAGGGTGCGAGCAGCAATGTACCTGGCGTAAGGTGAATAGTGTGAAGTACTGTGTGTGTACGTCTATAATATACTATGTCGGACTTCAGTAAATGATTGCAAGTAGGTGCTCAGTGTGTGATATCCAGTCCTAGCCAAAAGAGAGAAGATAAAAGAGAACTGTAAATTAGCGAGTAGATTAGAGTAGAGTCACTAATGAGCCCTAGACGACCGTTTCCTAGAGCTAATAAACAATATAACCGCTAGACTTTACTATATGGAACACAAAATACTCATACTGACTTTAAAATAAACATACAAAACTATTAAAAACTACCAAAGGGAGCACGACGGCCAGAA
>JASAND010014820.1:0-51417 GCA_030248195.1 Trissonchulus latispiculum
AAATGTACAATTTCGTACAATATGCAAATTAGTTTTTGACTATAAAAGTTGAGACCTTTTTGGCATAAGCGTTCACTTTTCAATTCAGTTCATCATCAATGATCTCAACCCAGCTCAATCTGGTGAGGAGGACTACCTAGAGGTTGGTTTATCGGGGGAAATGGGGATTTCTCTGAGTCCAGTTGGACACGGTTTTGATTTTGAAATGTTTGTCTTTTGTATCTGCAAATCCGAATTTGAATTGTTTATTTGAAATATAGTATATATTTGCCAAATTACTAGGATCTCAAATTCACACACTCTTCACGAACCTTCAATCCTTCCTGCTTAATTTAGTCTACTCTAAAATTCAAATTTAATACTATTGTCTGTTCTTCCATTGCTTGATCAGTCAAATTTGTCCCGTAGTCACGTCAATCTGGCATAACAAGGCGGTCTGTGTGTACATAGACTACGGTATGTTACAGCTATATAATTGTACAGTTGAATTGTTTCTGCTAACATAGGAAGCTTGACCCTTTTTGTGATAATTTGCGTCATCTTTTCAGATTAAGTTTCTGAAACATACTGAAACGTTGAAATGTCAGTCTACTCGCTGTCATTTCAGCGGGTTTAAGTTTAATCTGGCGTTGTTAGGTTCTTGCTCCTGACATTTTCATTGGTTTAAACAGAATCTCGCAGGTGCTAAGCCAAACTCGTGATGTGAAGATTGTTGAGCTCACAAATTTGAAGCTGTATTTGTCACAAATTCTTCAGAAAAAAAGCAGCTTATCGGCACAGATTTCTGTTCGGCTAATTAATTAGCTTCATTAGATTTCGCTTCTCAAATATTAGTTGAACACGCGTCAGCTTTACAGTAGGTCATTAAGATAAACTAGTTCTGATTTTCTGTTGACGACACTAACGTGAGTGGGGGATTAGGCGTGTTTTTGTCAGAATTGTGTGTCAGGCATGAGCGCCCCCTAAAGCCAGCAAACATACAGATTCTCTCATTAGAACAGTCCCCCCCGGTCCTGAATCACACGAGTTGCATAATGAAATTATGCATTAATCCAAATGCGTGTTGTGACTTTATTGAGTCAAACTGTCAGAAAACTTGTGAGTTTTGTCAAATCCGTGCCACTTCTTCTAATTAGCATAGAACAGTTCAGCCGCGCAAGAAACAGTCATTGCCAACATTAATATTTAAGTCATTAACACGTTCATTAGTACGCGCTACCCTGTTGATACGAACTGCCAGATTTACTGACCAACTCTACAACAAGGTCTGCTTCAGGTGAGAGTTCATTTCTGAAACTGAATGAACTGAAAGAACTGAAACCAAAACAGATTTGGCATTTTTAAGGTGGTGGTATCCTTTTGTGCAGTGCTTTTGTGGTGATTTTTTAAAACGCTATAACTATCGCAATTTTGGGAGTTGGAAAGAGCTTTATATACGTTTTAAAGCTTATTATCTGTACATTCACATGAGCTTACGAAACTGGCAAAATTAGCCATAAAATAGCAGAAATTTTCTGACATGCTGACATCTAGCAGGATGAATGTAGAGCAAAAATGTTTGAACATAGATTTCTCAAAACTGAAGAATCGGCCCAAAGTTCTTTTTGTGCCACGATATGAAGGAATGGATTTTGCTCAGCAGGTCTTAACGGTCGAGAAAATCGGCCAAATGCATGGTAACCCAAAATTTCGCTACCTCGCATTGACTTTTCTTGCTACTCGATACATTTTAGCCCAAGCCAAGAAAAATGTCCCTCCGCAGAAGTGCGAATTTCGATTCTGCCAAAAATCTCCGGAATCCGTCGAGTAGTTTTTGAGAAATCGATGTTCGAAACAAAATAATCGCAGTTTTGCCAAAATTGAGTTTCGGCCAAACTTCTACCTTATAGCAATAAAGTTCGGCTAATAGGCATTCATACAATGTGCATGTGGACGCTGTATCGATTGAGTATAAATAAGCCATCTTTGTCCATAGCATGTGGGGCTGTAATTTTCCAAAAACTGATATCGTCAAAAATGGCCATTTTCTGACCCTCAAAACAGTTTGTTGCTTATACTGACTTAACCACTGGAGGTAGCTCAAAGGATGTAGAAGCAAAAAGTTCATTTTCGTGTCCTCTTTCCAGCCATAACAACCAATGCAGTGTCTTGTCCACCTACTGGGAGCCTAAGGCCAAAACCAAAACTTTCTTATCTTTTGGCCAAAAATACAGGACTGGCCCCAGAATGTTAAAGAGCGCGGAAATAGGTTATTTAGTAAGATTTAGCCATTTGCGTAACGGATTAAAGCCGTATGCGTCAAAAATACCCGAAAGGAAGCCAGCACCTTAAACTGACCCTAAGCCTACGTGGCAGCTGAAATCTAAATTGATACTAAATTTGAAATTAAAATATGTCCTGAACAGAGGAAACTGAACCTGAAACAAGCTTGGACATTAAATTTGAACGCCACAACGGTGGTGGTATCCTTTAGTGCAGTGCTTTTGTTTGTGATTTCTCGAACCGCTATAACTGTCGCAGTTTTGGGAGTTGGCAGGAGCTTTATACATCGTTTTAAAGCCTATAATCTGTACATTCACATGAGCTTACGAAACTAGTAAAATTAGCATAAAAATAGCATAAATTTTTGATATGGTGACACCTGACAGGCTGAATATATGTAATGAAACTGATTTCGGCTAGTCACTGCTTTTAGCCAATTTAGGTTCTGAGAGGTCTTTGCAAGTCTCAGCTTCTATCTTTATTCTCTCAGCCCTTCCTAATTTAGCAAGTTTGGGGGTCGGGCAAACTTGGCTTCTACAAAATGCAATCAGAGCACTGGTGAAATGGCTCGAAATATCGCAAACTGAGCACTGGTTAAATGGCTCAGGAAATCAAATCAATCTACCTTAAGTTTACCTAATAATTAGTTACCTGTTTCCGTTGTGCCGCTCAACGGAACTTTGAGGCCAACTAATTATGCTACCTAAACAAGGCTTCCGTAACTAAAACTCTGGTCCACCTTGTTCTTAAATCAATCCCGAATCTATTGAAGGCAAGAGACTGGATGTTGATCAGAGTTTACAATCAATTTAATAATACCACGGTTATTTGAATTACTCAACAATAGGAAATATTAAGTACAAGTCACGACGTATAAATATTCGTCAGCTACTTTGGATACACAAACATTAGATACTGACACTACCACACGTTTCGGATTCCACTGAATCAATCTACTCAATACCAATCAAACTCAATATACTCTCCGGTTCCAACCTTGACTTTACCTTTTGAATCCCAGGAGAAATCAGAAGCAGAAAACAGGGATAAATAATACCAAACAGATCCACACACACAAGTTGACAGAGAGGTGACCAGACTTAGTGAAAAGGGTGAAAATACAGCTCGCAGGTTACTCAACAAAGGCTCAACTGGCCCAGCCTTACTCGTACGAACAGGCACAACCGCCTTCCAGGCACAGAAACAGACGTACAGGTCTCAAAACCGACCACACAGTACCAGAGTCAACCTCAAATTGATTGGAATTGGGGTTCAGTCACCTTCTCCCCTCTCACCCCTGTCCACGTGAATTTCTGCAGTTTTCGGTCTTTTTGATTTCTTTTGATCGGAAGACGACGTTTTAGAAATGAAAAGGCATACGTCATGATAAGCATGACGTATGAGATTGCTTTTAGGCTCATGGGGCTCCCAAAATTTCCAATTTAAGCCGATTAACCCCACTCCCAAAATTTGATCCTTTAAACGGTGATTTCAGGCTAGCAAAACATCAGTTTCACAAAGACAGTGCGGTGCAATTTAGACAAAGGCTTGGGCACAAGAAGAATATTGGGTTTTGTCAATAAACACATAAGGTCCTGAACACATAAATTGGTTAGTCCAATCCACAATAATGAAAACTGACACTTATTTTACAAGACAAACATTTAGTTAGGAAAACTGAAACTTATTTTACAAGACAAACATTTAGTTAGGTTAGTTCACAATGATTATCTCACAATCATTCGCAATTACACAGAGTCAAGAGTTTGAAAACAGAAAATTAAAACAGAACACAGAAAACTAAGAAAGCTTAGATGTCTTTTAGGTCTTGTTTGTGTCTCTGGGCTAAGATTGAATTTTCTTGCCCTTACATATAAACCAAAAATTTTGAACATGAACATCGATTTCTCAAAACTGTAGAATCGGCCAAAACTTTTTCGTGTGCCATGATATGACTGACATGTGGGCCGAGGGACAGTTTTTATATTTTGCTTAACAAGCCTAAATACTCCAGAAAATCCGGCAAATGTGCGATGACACGAAATTTCGAACATTGTATTCTGTTTTCTCGCCACTGGAGAGGCTTTAGCTCAAACCGAAAAAATTTCTCTCCGCAATAGTTCGAATTTTCATTCTGCCAAAAATCACGCGAATCCATTGGGTAGTTTTGGAGAAATCGATGTTCAAAGCAAAATGATCGTAATTTTGCTAAAATGGTTTTTCCGCGAATTCTCTAGCTTAAAGCGACGAACTCCAGCAAATTGGCATGGATAAAATGTGCAATTTGACGATGAATCGATTGAGTATAAATAACTCAAAATTGTCTGTAAGATTTGGCAGTAATTTTGAAAAAACTGATTTCGTCGAAAATGACCAAATTTTGACCCCACATGTCGTTTTTGGCTTATCTTGGCACCTAAAACTCTTCATCAAACTTCAATTCTGAATCTTATGAATAATTCTGAAAGTCCGTATCAGATACTGCAGCTGCAGAATGTTGTGTAGTCACTTTGGAAAATAACGATTCGTTTTTTGGGTGGCTAAGATCTAGTGAGAACTACACAAGGACAGTGGGGAGTGATAACTATACAAAGATAATATATATTGAAGAAACTACGGTGTACAGCTATGCTAATCTCTTATTTAAGTTAAAAGAAAATAAATTAAATGTGAAATATTCTTTCTTTCGGCTTTCTTTCTTTCAAAATAATATTTCTTTCTTTCTTTCAAAATAATATTTCTTTCTTTCTTTCAATCTTGAAACTAAAGCCTGTATCTTCACGAGCTGAATTTGACTGACAGCTGCAATTCATTTCCTAGCAGAGGTCAGAGGCTAAGCAAAGAAGTTATGTTTGCACTAGTGACACACACGTGTTTATGCATACGTATAAGTCAGAGGTCAGTTGGGTCACACATTTTGTGAGCACAATTTTAATAAAGTTTTGATGTGCGGCTGTCAATAGTTACAAGACAAGGATGAGAGAAAATAGAGAAGAAAGAAAGAAACTTTATTTCTTTCAAAATTTTATTTCTTGCATCTTTCTTTCTTTTGAAATATATTTTCTTAAATTTCTTCTTTTCTTTAAACTTAAATAAGAGCGTAGCTGTAAGACCCAAAAATGTGCGTACAAACTTTGTTTATAGGCAAACAATATGTTTTATCCCGGGTTTTATTTACGGAAAATCTAAAATATTCAAAGGTTTGCTAAAATTTATGCCCATTGAAGATTTAGTTTTCGTGATCAAATAGATCTGGTTCCGCGTCATATTTTTACACTTACAACCTTTTCAACCAAAGTGCACCCAATTTTCGGAGTTTTTGGTTTTTCAAAATTTCCGGAATTTAAATATTTCGATATGGTTATCATTTAAAAGCTCTTGACAATCTGAACACGATTACTGAATCGATTGAATTGATTTCCAAATTCACGAAAACAAAATTTTTCCGGATTTAATGTTTTCCGTCACCAACAGGTATGGAGCTATGGGTCTTTGCTCAAAACATCTTGGCGAGCTGAACAACCTTTGTAATACAACTAGATCCCAAAAATGCGCCCTATTCCAGAAATTCACAAAAATGGTGAATGGTGAACTTGAGAGATTAGTACATTATCAGGTATTGGTTCCAGCTCATAATTAGCTTTTAAATGATACCCTATCATTCAAATGCAAGTGCAAACATATGCACCTGGAACTGGTCTATTCGATCATGGATACAAAATTTTGAATGTGGTAAAATTTTGGCGAAATTAAATAGTTTTAAAATTAAATAATTAATATTTAATTTTAAATATTTTTCGTGATTCAATCCGGTCAATAATATGCAGGTTGTAATCTCGAGTTCAGGACGATTCTAAAAAAATATAATTGTTGAGTGTTGGGTTTGCCCTGAAAGCATAAGTTCGCAATAAACGACAGAAGCTTGCACACACAATTTTGGTCGTACAATAGCATATACAAAAGTGCGTCCAACGGATTATGCAGTTTCTACTTCTGAGCAAACGCACTTTGGCAAAAAATTTTCCTTCCAATTTCAGCCAACGTTCCTATTAGATGAGAACTTTTAATCATACCTGAATAAGTCAGTCTCAGCAGTAAGCGGTACTGAATTTAAAAAGCGGAGCAGACTGTCCAAAAATTAATTAGCAGGAAATATTAGGAACAATTCCATTTGACTCTTTTTTATAATATATATACATATAAAAATTTATTTATCCAGAGGGAGAACAATAGAAAATTCAACATTTGAACAAAATTCCGGAAAGATTTGAAAATTTTTTGAAAACATTTCGCAATTTTGTAAAAAAATTGCTACAAATTTTCTAAATTTGCCTCATTGGCCGGACCAACGATCTGGAAAACTCAAGCCGATCCGATCCGGCCGATCCGATCCGCAAATTTGTAGATCCGATCCGATCCGATCCGACCCCGGATCGGTCGATCTATCCGATCCGCCGATCCGATCCACATCATTACTTCATAAAGAATTGAAGCATAGATGTCCAAATTTACACAAGCGAAACCAGTCCCTTAAGTGAAGAAAAGGCTATTGGCTCACTGCAGAGGTTTCTGTCATCGTAAAATGCCAAGCAGCCAAAGCTTAAAGTGCGTGTTTAAATAGCTCAATACCTATATTCAAAGTATTGTAATCATGTATCGGTAAATTGGTCAAGTGGAAATTCGGAGCATGATCTTGTTTTATAGCCAAACCCGTCGAAACATCGTTTTGAGCTTTCAAGTTTAGCTTACAGATTTTCGTCTCTGTGGTACATCCTTTTGCTGTCAAATCTTTTGCAAAGCTGCTAAATCGAAGCATATTCCTAAAAAACAGCTTTGCTTGTAGCACCAGGAAAATGTATTTCATGTATACTGGTAACAAATGCTGTAATTGGTCTGTACCATAGTTGTTCTTCATACTTCAAAATTCTTTTAGTTAACTGTTGTTTGTTTGCTTTGACTTTTGTTTTTGCAATGTGCTTTAACCAGGGAGTTGTTTTGGGGGATCCGTAACACCGCAAAGAATGAAAGTTCGAAGGGCCAGAAATTTCAGAGCTAAGGGAAATGGAACAACTCCTGGAAACACAGATCAAGCAGAGAAACAACACAAAGTTTCTCTGAAAGCAGTAAAGCGCCACGGCAAAACGTTGAAACATTTTCCAAAATAGCTAGCAATCTCTTAAAATGGCTTCAGATTGCAAATTTAGACAAGGTTGTAAGTTGAAATCCCTTGGCTTTTTACTTTCTACTGAATTGTTCTGTTCTGCCAAGTCTCTTGCCCACCCTATCAATTTCTAATGGTTTCTTTATGTCTACGATATACATCCAATATACTTGTGAATAATTCAGTTATCATTTTAGAGGATTCCCTGTTGTCTGCTGATTTACATCCGCCTGGCAAAGTTGATAACACTCCTCCAAGATATCTTCGAGACTGGCAGCTGTCAATAAAATTTTCAGAAGCACTAATTTTGCACTGAAGAGTAAGATAATGTCATTTGTTCTCTGAGAGTTAGTTATCTCTGAACTGATCCACCAAAACCGTGCCTACCATGCATTTTTTAAAAGCTCTTACGTCATGAGGTTTGAACACACTTAATAACTATAATTAATATTTTGAAAACTATTTCAAATATAAGGCAAGTGTCAGCAGGCAAGGCTTGCCAAAACATTATGACCTGTTTGTATATTAAGTTTGAATAACATTTCAAGGAATATAAGTAAACTTGAAATATCGGATCCTGCAATTTGTCTTTTTATGTTTTCCATGGTTCTATGCTGACATAATTCGTGTTCAATATTTTAGAATTAATACTGTAAACAGCCATGTTTGCCATCATCATATTAATTCTCATCTTTGTATTTGGTGTTACATTGTGCACCATAAGTTTCATCCGCTTACTTTCAAAACAGAACACCACGAGCAGCAACAATAGACAGTTGAAGCCACACTACCGCCTAGTGCTGCAGCATGTCAACTTTGCAGACTTTCTAACACTGATCGCCTTTATCCCGTATCAACTGAACAAACAACTCAGCTATAGTAGCTGGACAAACTCTAGCTCTGTGGCATGTAAGTTTTTCCATTTCTGCAATAGCTTATCGTTTCATCTCTCGTCCAACTTGATAGCAACGATAGCATTGCTCAGACTGCTGGAAGTCAGAATTCTAAACTCTTCTTTTCAATTTAAATTGAAGCTTACTAGAGGACTCGTGTTTTCTGCGTGGGGTTTTGCATTGCTCTGCAGCCTGCCGACTGCATACATCACCAATTTGGCCCACTTTTTGCACTATATTAATGGAACATTCATCACCGACAGCATGTGTCTAAACATATGGTTTGTGCAGCGTATTGAAACCAATACCACAAAAATCTACAAAACAGAGAACATCTACTATGTTTCTCATTTAATTACGGTATTCTGGGCACCAGCTACGGTGACGGCTGTAACCTACCTGTACGCAGTTGCGACGTTGTGCAAAAGATCTGCACTCGTAAATAATTCCAGGCGCAGGAGTCAAGCTTCTCGTCTCGGATATCAACTTTTGCACAAATCAGCTTACCTAGTGATCGCTTATGTGATCTGTTGGCTACCCTATAACATAGTATCAATTATGGGTAGTCGGATTGTGAACGAACGAATAGTATACTCTTTACATTATCTGATTTTGCTTAATGCTGCAGTTCACCCTTTCGTTTATGGCGTTATACCATTAACTTGCTTCTTGAGAACTCCTGTTGGCCGGCCGGAATTAAACCGGCCCAGGAGAAATCAAAACGCAAATCAACATATTGAAGAGCAAGTTGAACCCTTAAATCGCGAAGTAGAACACATAGCCAGGCGAGACTCATCGGATCAGGTTACTATAGCTTTGATGGTTTGTGGGAGACAACAACAACAGGAACTACTCCCAAAACTACGGAACTTTAGTGTGAAAACTGAAAACGAATGAACTAAAACAATATTTCGTAACACTTGTAATCTATTGTATATATTATTATATTGTATTATTGTATTGTATATTGTATTGTATTGTATTGTATTCTATTGTATTGTTATTGCTCGGTATTAAACTATTATTAACTTTTCTTTCTTTGAGGTTTTATGTTAGCGCTTCAATGTATAGGCTGTATCAGAGAGGCGTAGTAATTGAGCCTGAATCCCATTGAGGATGGCTTAATTAAGAGCCAATCGGATTCCATTAAACTCACTGATTTTATGATGTGCATGTGTCTGCTTGACATATGCCAGCACCATACATGTGCTTGGGGGTGGGGGGGGTACCCCCCCCCCCCCCCCCCCGACCTGGAGCTCACCCCCAGAGGGGTCCCTCACCCCCCCTGGAATCCGGATTTTTTGGGCAAAAACCGGAAGTTTTCCGGCGGCCCTCGGCCCCAGGCTCACCCCCCCCCTGAATTTCCCCGCCTGCACATGTCTGGTCAGCACCCTTCGACATTACGCAATTGCAAAGAACGGTGAAACAGCAAATTTGACATCTACAATAGGAAGCCTGTAGAAACAATGAATATAGCAAAATAGCAAAATTTAGAAAAAATTCAGACAGAAATTTGATACCTGGTGCACCTTTCTAACCAGGAGGCAGTTTTATAAAACTTGAAACAGGCAACTTACATATGCAGGTCACCAGTAAAATGTTTCATAAACCCACAAGCGGTACCTGCGTACTTGCACTTGAAGTGCATATTGCAGGGGTCTGCTAACGTTTGTCCAAAAAATGTAGAAAGCGAAATTGCTTTTATTCCTAAATTTTTGAAATGTCTCGTTCGATTTTAAAGGGTGCAGCTTTTATATGTCCAGAAAGATCGGTAAATGTCACTACCACAATTTTTTCATGAACATTTTCCCTTATTCGAAAGATCTGCACACCAAATTTCAACTTTTTTGTTGGAAATTGCGTGAGTTTTCCAGTTTTTAGATTTTCAAAATCTTTGATCTTTGCCGCTTTTGCTGTTTTGGCTGGCTATTACTCGCGACTCGCTCAATGGAAAAAAGGTATTCGGGAGGCTAGGCTAGGCTAGGCCGCCTAGGCTTCCGCTTTGACCTGGTATATGTGGTATTTCAAAATTTGAAAGTCCATTTTTAGGAAAAATACCACTTTAGGACCAAAATTCCGGCAAATCGAATACAGCAAACGTGAGTATAACATATTCACAATAGTCCAATCTGAGCTAAATCCAACGATATAAAGTTTTCGTGGATACGACTTATATTACGCCAGCCATGAAGTTTTAAAGAATTTCCCTTATTACAGCTGGTTTTTGGCTATCATAACATAACATGCAGCCTAAAGCCTTGATTAGCCTGAGCCAGTTTAAACTAGCTAAATCCAGCTGGAATAAGGGAAATTGTTTAAGACAATCATTCCAGAGACAATATAAGTCGTGGCCACAAAAACTTTCGATCGTTGGATTTTAAATGTTTACATGACACAGCATCTCCAAGATAAAAGGTAACAAGTCTACGAAAGTTAAACTTTAAAGGCTATAGGTACAGTATACCTGAATAGATAAGTCTAGGGACCAACTAGGCATACCGTAGGTAGGGTAGCTAGATAACTAATTAAATGTACACCTTGCAACTTGCACTGCAGGAGTAGTAGTTGAGTGAATTTTCACTGAACAAATGGAAAAAATTGCTATAATCTGTTTAAATTTTAATATTTTTTAAAAATTTCACTATAACAATCTTCGGGATATATCTCTAACAATTTATTAAATTTTTGAAATTTATATAAATTTTAAAACATTTTTGATTAACTTTTAAAAGTTCGGCTAAAGTACCACGGTGCCTACATCCCCCTTAATTGTATTTGTACTTATCCGAGATTTTCAAGGAGTTGGCCGATCAAGGGGGGAAACCCCTTTGAATGGAGCTAACGGGTGTCCACGATGCGGTTGAAGCAGCGTGGCCACTTCTGCTCCGGCAGTAGCCTTGCCTACGCCTCGGGGAATTGCGATATGCAATTATTCAGTGCCGTACCGTGGACCCAGCGCGAAATTTGGTATGGCACTACCCCTCATCGCGAAAGCAACTGGGGTGTAGCACTAAGGGAAAAAAGCTCGGCTACTTCCGAACTTGCACTTGAGCTTGCGTTTATATGTTCTAAAGTCTGACAACTTGCTTAGCTAATTTCCGCGAGTGGTAAGAAAAGTTTTATGAAACACTGACAACTCGAACTTACAGTTCAAGTGCAAGTTTTTTCAGGAGATAAGGCTCAGGACTATAAATCTCAGACGGGACATGATTCAGTACAATCAACGCACAGAAGAAAAGTAGCGAACACTTGGAAAAATCAAATAGACAAAAACACACCAGCCTGAACAACAGAAAGGGTGTAAGGTCATTTTATCAAATTATGAAAAGCGATCAATTCAATTTCAATTCACTTACATCTGTGCAGTCTAGCTCGGTTAATAACTGACAATAATATTAATGTCAAGAGTACATAATAACTAAGAGTGTGACAAGCGTCCCACTCTTAGTTATTAGCCTGCAGACATCATCTGCACAATAACAGCCTACCCCCCCCCACAACTGAGTACCTAGTGACCCCCCACAACGGAGTACCAGGTACACAATTGTGTACCAGCACTCGCTTGTATGTTTACATGTTGAAGCTCAAAAGTGGCCAGCTGCTGATAGAATGTTTTTGGCTTCAACATGTAAACATACAAGCGAGTGCTGGTACACAATTGTGTACCTGGTACTCAGTTGTGGGGGGGGGTAGGCCGTTATTGTGCAGATGATGTCTGCAACCTAATAACTAAGAGTGGGACGCTTGTCACACTCTTAGTTATTATGTACTCTTGTTAATATTAAATAGTTTGAGATTAAAGAAGTTTAGTTGGAGTTAGGTTGTTTTCACAGAGTATTCATGTTTTCTGGGCTGGGATATTTTTACAGTGAGCATTTGTTTGACTTTGTTCTGTTTTTATTTTGTTTGATTTGATTCGTGGTATTAGAATTGTGTTGGTTGTTTTGCGTTGTCCTTTTTATCTGTCTGTTTGCTTTGAAAGCTATTCTTTATCTCGTTTATTCCTCTAATAAGCTCGTGAAACCGCTAAGTGTTATTGGCTGACTTTCTGCAATTTAATTTTCACTTGGCAGGGGTAACTGGAAGGTCTTTTACTTTTGTGGTTTTTCACGCAGTGTGCAAAGGTTTGGCATTTGGGAGACGAAACCGGATGAACAGGTATTAATTATAATTGCAAGCACTACTTTAGGGTCTTCTAGGCAGTGTCAACTACTTCTAGCTTCATGGTCCTGACATCCGAATCAAAATTTGAGCACCATTTGAAAAACTGAAAAGCATTTTTAACTTAGACTCTTTTTATCATGAATTTTGTGGCTCTTCTGCCTGACCAGTGACTTTTAAGATGCTGGTTCGGATATTTGTAACAAACTTGGAAATAATGAAGTTTACTCACTTTTTAAAGTTCAGCCATAATTCCTATATAATTTTAAAGCTGAGAATGTATTGATACAACATTTTTGAACATGGATTTCTCGAATTGTGGGAAAACTAAAGAAAATCGACCAGTTTCGGCTTTAAAAGAAACATC
Source organism: Trissonchulus latispiculum (assembly GCA_030248195.1). NCBI lineage: Eukaryota > Metazoa > Nematoda > Enoplea > Enoplida > Ironidae > Trissonchulus > Trissonchulus latispiculum. Next base: position 12,845 of record JASAND010014820.1, read on the forward strand.
TTCCGGTCTATTCTTTCTGAAACTGTTTAATGATCAAATAAGCCAAAGACTTTGACAAAAAATGTAAATTATTGTCTGATTTTCGGCAAAATGTTTCAAGTTTGGATACTTATATTTCTCGAACAAAAAGGCAAAACGCTAAACCGTGAAAACAGCTCTCGGCAAGCTTACTCCTACTTACGCCTAATCGTTTTCAAAACTTCAATTCCTACTTACGTACGCCTAATTCTTTCTGTCAAATCTCACATTCCTACGTACGCCTAAAGAATGTTTACGCAAAACTCGGATTCCTACTTACGCCTAACATTACAGTATTCACTTCCTGAATTTGTTTCTGCATTTGAGTCAATTTCTACCTTACATGATCTAAACAGCGAATTTGCCACTCAAGTTTAGTTATTGGCAAAAGATTTTGTTCTGAAAAATAACAAGCTAATTGAAATATTAATTACCGCACCCCAGGATTTTTAAAATTTAATAAAGCAATGGCATCTTTTTTCAGGATCAAGGAAACAATTCGGATGGGGAGTTGATTTTCTTGAAGCTAACTTCAGCAAAACTTAACCAATTTTAGCTCGGCTCGGCAATTGTCCAAAATGGCGTTTGTAAAGTAAGTTTTAACTGTTTGTCAGACAAATCCGTGTTCAAAACAATCTGGTTGCGATTTTCAAAATTTCCAATTCTAGTTACAGTGCTTAGGTACAAATGCCACAGAGAGTTCTCCGTTGGGCATATCATGTCCCGTAGAAATACAAATATGGACAATACTTGATCAAGATACCAGCTCAGCTGAAGCTGTCGAAATTTAATTTTTCGAAAAATGGTCAGTTTTCGACCTCGAAAATCAATTTTCGCTTTTTATCTCTTAAACCGTGGAGGAATCGCAAATTTCTCTCAAGAGCAAAGATGTAGGTCTTGATGAGAGGATTCGAATGACTCTACGCTTGTCGATGCGGGGTGGTCACAATTGCGGTTTAAAGGTAATTAATCCAAAACTAAGATTTTCATGACTTTTCTAAAATATTTTCCAAGTGATGTAACTGTAGCAAATTTGAATGAATTTCAACGGCAAAGCTTTTGAAGCCCAAAAATGCATAAACCCGAACCAGCCCATGAAATTGGAAGTTAACATGACTTTAGTGATAAACTTTTTTGTTGAGGAGCATGAATTGACTAGCCTTCAGTAAAGTTAAGAACATGCTAGCTTGCAACGTACTTGCCATATTCTTGAGGACTGGATTATTAGACTCATAGATTCTTACACTGGATTAGATTTAATTAAAGAAACAAAGTCTCGGATTTAGCTAATTAAATTTAACTCTTGCGTATGCCAAAGCAAGCTGATTGAACTAAATCCGATTTCGAACGAACAAATGAATGGTAAGTTATCGTACAAAATAACTACCTAATAACTGACTACCTAGCTAACTAGTTAACTTAAGAGATGGGCCGCACTTCACCGACTTAAACCTCGGGCTGGGCATTTTTAGGTCGAACCGAGCCCGTGACGTGCCCGATCATTTAGCCCCCTGCACAGACCAGGCACAAGACATACAAAGGCTCTGATTGATTTCGTGCTGTCACATAATAATTGGTGGGGGCGAGTGCCTAGTTTCGCATTGGGTTGTCGTCCCCTTGGTGACTATGTGAATAACATTATAGCCCCGTTAGAATCCTGTAAGCTGATAATCTGATAAGTACATTAACGACAGACATCTTATTAGATTTCTGAACGACTTTCAACTCTGCACAAATTCCGCACAGTGGAAATAACACGTATCCTAATGAGATATTACATGGATTTAATGAAAAAGTCTGATTAAACAAATTTCTAGCAGATTTCTGCACAGTTGAGCCGTCAGCACAACATGTCTTAATTTTGCTAATAAGTATTTCCTCAATCAGTTTGGTTTGACTGTTTCGGAAAACATGCGTCACCGCATTACTTGTATCACAGCATATATTATTAATGACAGGAGTTTCAGATTCATTCTAAGAAACCTGAAGTGAATTTTGTCACTTTGGCAATAAGTTCCTCGAAGATGGCTGCAGCTGCACAGTTTTCCACTTTATTGAAGAAAGTTCAAAGGTTTCCACCTTTCGGTGCTCAGGATGGCTAGCATTATGGCAGATTTGTGCTAGTGCACAAGCACCTATGTAGCTAGTTTCCCCCCAAGTTCTGACGTAAGCAGAGACACACTTATGGGAAAACAAGGAACACTCTTATCCCTGAATGTAGGTTTAAGCTTTGGCACAACAATCCCACGAATTACCAATTAGTTGTTAATACTATTTAATGTTTGCAACGCGCTTGGTCCCCAGAGTACTTGTTATGTTTCTCACCATCCTTCCATCATTGTGCTCGATATATGAAACAACTTAACACGAATGGCACAAGAGAACATACACAGGGCTGTTTAATCAGTGTTTTCTGGATATGGCTTCTGGAGATCACTTGTTCTAAACAACCTTTTTGTCCTTCTGTACTTCCCTATGTATTCGGCATTCGCCATCTCCTTATATTCTAAGGCCCACAAACAACCTAATACTATCACCGTCTAGCAAACATGATAGAGCTCATAAACTTTGACTTCATCAGCGCCTGGCCTGGACAAAGTAAAACTCAATAATTCAACTTTTCTGTCGTGTCATGTTTGCGAGAATATTTCCCATTTTTCATAAACAATGGATATCTGTGTGTTGAAATTTTTCCTCTGCCTCAGAAAATGTGATCATTCAGGAATAATTCTATTATTTTCTTCCTAACATTCCAGTTGCTTGCAAACTTACATGTCCTTAATAGTGTTATCTGAAAATATCTCACTTCGGATATCTCGAAGGAATATATCCCGTCACTTTAATGTGACCGGAGTTTAGCATCAGCCTACGATCATTTTATTTTCTGTTTGTGATGCTTTAGCTCTAGAAAATAATCAACCGACACCTCGCATCCGTTTTCGGGCGGTGTCTGCTCAGTAGAAATTCTACAGTCTTCTTGAACTCATGTGACGATTAAGATGGGTAACTATGGAACAAACGCAGATCATTCGCAAGGCGCTCAATATTTAGAGCAGGTCTCACATATGTCACATTTCGATTATTTACAGGAAAGCAAAATATTATTTTAAAGATATAGTTTTCCCAATATTGTGTTTTTATTCCTGCTGGAGCAGGAATGTATAAAAAGGAAACTTGTATGTTCACTGCACTGTGAGTCATTTCTCTATTCAGAAGCCCTATCTTCAACACAGGGCTAGCTTAGGTCAGATTTTTTTGCATTCGGATTATGCAAATTAGGTTTTGGTGCCTATTTAAGCGGCAGAACTGAGAGCCTTCGCGCAGACTTCGGCTGTCAGCAATCTAGATGATTGCAGATTTTTGAGCACCAGTGTAGCTTGGGAGCTACCATGGTGCATTAGGCAATTAGATGAGGTACTAGCTTGCGCTGGACATTACAAGTTCAGCCCAATCATGGCATGGCAAGCATAGGCCTGACTCCCTCATGACAATAAAGTTCATTAAGAATTGGGGAAAAATTAAGCAGCGGAATGAAAAGTAATAGAAATTTTGTTCACAAAAATTTTGTTTCCCTTCTTGAAAGAAAGGAAGGTTTTGGAAGAAAGGATGTAAGTTTATCAGCTGTACTGCTGAACCCGATGATGTTAACTAATTGTATTGTGCTATGCTGAGGAAAGTCTGGTCTGATAAGAAAGCAAAAACATTTAGTGAGATATTTCAAGTGATAACAGTAGTTCAATATCAAAAGAAATAAAGGTTATTCAAGTGAAATTGTAAACCAAACCTGTAACTTCCAACGCTTCAAAGACTTCCGACAAAAACAATTCTGCAATTGAATAAAAACAGGTCAACAAAGGAATAATGCCCCTATTGGGGCCTACTTGTTTCGTTTACTACGTGGTATTATTCAATCAATGATTTACGATATTGTTCTTGATAAAGCTTTTAACTATCAAAATTAATAGCTTCCATAAAGTCTCTGATTTTTATTCCTGTTGAAGTACGAATGCATAAAATGAGTATTAGCTATGTTTATATTGTATTTTCTCTACTAGTTCGGGGCCCTATCTTCAACACAGGGCTAGTATAGCACACTTTTTTGCGACAGTTAATTTATGCAAATTAATTCAGCAGCTGTTTATGCGAAGGAATTTGATGTCATCTTGCAGTTGTCAACTGTTAGCAACCTAAACGGTTGCTCATATTTGAGCGCATCATTGTAGCTTGGGAGCTCACGTAGGCGCATTAGGGAGAATGTTAAAATCAACGGCACTAAAGTAGGTATTGCAAACGAAGGATAAATCTCCACCCACAAAATGTTTTCATCATTCGGAATAATTTTATCCTACCACGAAACGTTTGCACGGATGGAAATGGGCGGGCTGTAGCTATATGTCACTGTACTGCGGAGCAGACAGTTGCCGGGCGGTGCAACTGTCAGTAAGCTGATGCTGGAATATAGGAGCAAACTGAGAAGTCTCGTTAGACGTTTGTGGTTATACATAAAATAGAAACAATGAGAAAATATGTTATTATAGTAAACCCATTTTGAAGCAGTTAAAACATATTGAAGACAATTTCCTGCAGAAATTCGTAAAAGTCTACGAAGTTAAAGATTGCTCTTTTCGGAGCCAACTTGTTTCGGTTTTCGATAATATAAATAATCCGCACAACACATTAAAGCACAAATAATATTATTAATATTAAAACTTAGTTGAACTAATACAAGCAACATTAATACAATTTCTTGTAACACATTTCAGAACGATTCTACAGTATGCTGGCTATCCTTATGTTAATTCTGATTTTGATTATCGGCGTGATTTTGTGCATTATTAGCTTTATTCGTCTAATTCCGCACCACAACAGCTCTCAAATTAGCAATGGTGCGAAACTAAAATCGCACTATCGTCTGGTGCTGCAACATGTAAACTTTGCGGACTTTCTAACACTGGTTGCTTTCATACCATACCAGTTGAACAAGCAGCTCAATTACGGTAGTTGGACAAGTTCGAGTTCGGCTGCATGTAAGTTGATCCATTTCACAAATAGTTTGGTATTCCATGTTTCATCTAATCTTATCGCCACCATTGCATTGGTTAGACTGCTGGAAGTTCGAATCCTAAAACCGGATGCGAAATTCAAGGTGAAAGCGACTCGCCTGTTAGTTCTGTTGGCATGGGCGTTCGCGCTTCTGTGTAGTCTGCCAACTGCCTACGTCACGGATTTGGCGCAGTTTCTGTACTTCATTAACGGCACCATCTCATAGACAGCTTATGTCTGAACTTTTGGTTTGTGAAACGCATAGAAACCAACACCACGAAAATCTACAAAGCAGAACACTTCTACTATGTGTCCCATTTGATTACTGTGTTTTGGGCACCTGCTACGCTAACAGTCGTAACCTATTTGTGTGCAATCGCAACATTGTGCAAACGATCGGCATTTGTGAATACTGGAAGACGCAACAGTCAAGCTCTTCGACTTGGATACCAACTTTTGCACAAATCCGCTTATTTGGTGATAACGTATGTGATATGTTGGCTACCCTATAACATAGTATCAATTATGGGCAGTCGCATAGTGAACGATCGAATAGTCTACTCGTTACATTATCTGATTCTGCTGAACGCCGCAGTTCATCCGTTTGCCTACGGGGTTATACCACTGACCTGCAACGTACATGAAGTTAGATCTCCAGCGATGAACCGGATTGCACATCGAAATCAGGACTCAGATCACGACAACCATTCGAATCATGACCTGTCACACCCGCACGAAGGAAGTCCTTTGCAACAAGTTACTGCTGTAACTCCGGTACTTAACGGAGCTGATCCACAGCTTCAGCAGCTGATCTCAAAAACAACCGTCCTTTAGCAGCCTAATTATGAATAGAATATTTCATATTACCATGGCTTTATGTCGTACCACGGCTACTGCTGACTATTGACATATTCGGTGATTTAATTGTGACTTGACTTGTATATTATAAGGTAGTGGTGCATTAACGTTTTAGTGTTTAATAATGGTCTTGTCTGTGGCAGAGATACTGTAAAGTTTCTGCAAACACTTGAGCCTACGCTTTCAACAACAAAGACTAAAAGATAGAATACGGACTTCGGATGGAAAGGTCCAAGGTTCGATTCCGATCTTAGGCTTAATGACGTTGCATGGTTTCCTTGACAATGAAACTTAGGTCACTTCTCGGATGTGCGACAAATTGGTGGTTCCAATTTGTGGTGCGCTTACCTCCCTTGCTGAGGGTAGCGCTCGCTATGGAACCCGTAATCCACTTATCGTCAAGAGTAAGGCGCGCAGTTCCCAGTGGAAGATACCCTCCCCCCTCCCTTTGAAAATACCAGCACTTCTGCAACGTGGTCTCCCTACCTCCTGCGAGGGAGTGCTGGGTGCAAGCGAGTCACTCAAAAGTGACGTAATGAACAGGAAAAAGAGATACAAATTAATATATAGCTGCTTAAACAGATAACAGTCAATATTTGTCTTGTTTTGCTTCAGGTCGCGTGAGCCTTAGTATGGCTGATTAGTGATTAATTACGATTGGCATACATTATTATTAGCATGAATCATTGATTGACGCTGAAGTTTAGGGGGTAGGGGATGTAAATTAGTCATTACACAAACAACGGCCCTTTAAGGAGACGGCATCCAGCTTGGAATATTTTGAGTAATACAGTATTCAGTGATCCATTCCCTCTTAGTTATCAGGCTGGGGACATCATCTGCACGATAACGGCTGACCCACCCGAAAATTGGACCCCAGTGACCCCTCCCACTAATGAGTACCTAGAACACATTTGTGTACCATCACTCGCTTGCATGTTTATGTGTTGAAGCCAAAAACGTTCTATCACAGCAGCTGGCACTTTCGAGCTTCAACACATAAACATACAAGCGAGTGATGGTACACAAATATGTACTATAGTACGACCAAAAAAATGTGTGTACAAACTTCGACCGTTTGTAGCAGATTAACCTTTGGAGTAAACCCCAACAATGTATATATTTTTAGAATCCTCAGGACCTCGAGATTTCGAAAATTCGGAAAATTCGGGAATTCCGGGTTTCATTCACGGAAAATCTAAAATTTTTAGTTTTTCGCCAAATTTTTATCGCAATCAAAATTTTGTTTTTACGATCGAATAGAGCTGGTCTCGCTGCATATTTTTGCTCTTACAAGTTTTTCACGAAAATGCAACCAGTTTCCGGAATTCCGGGTTTTAAAAATTTCCGGATTTTAAACATTTTCTCCAATCCCCACAAGATGGGTATCGTTCGAAAGCTCTTATCGAGCTGAACAACTTTTGTAATAGAACCAACTCGCAGAAATGAGCCCAGTTCTCGGACTTCGCTAAAACCTCTAAGCTAGAGTGAAATCCGGAATTCGTGAATTTCGGGAATTTGGTGCATTTTCAGACATTGGTTCTATCACATGATTTGTTCAGCTCATCAAGAGCTTTCGAATGATACCCATATTGTGGGGTATTAGAGAAAAGTTTAAAATCCGGAAAATCCCGGAAAACCCGGTTTTCTCGAATTCCGGGAAATGTGTGCATTTTCAAGAGTTCATTCTATTACAAAAGTTGTTCAGCTCGATAAGAGCTTTCGAACGATACCCATCTTGTGGGTATTGGCGAAAATTTTTAAAATCCGGAAATTTTGAAAACCCGGAATTCCGGAAACTGGGTACATTTTCGTGAAAAACTTGTAAGAGCAAAAATATGCAGCGAGACCAGCTCTATTCGATCGTGAAAACAAAATTTTGATTGCGATAAAAATTTGGCGAAAACCTGAAAATTTTAGATTTTCCGTGAATGAAACCCGGAATTCCCGAATTTTCCGGATTTTCGAAATCTCGAGTTCCTGAGGATTCTAAAAATATATACATTGTTGGGGTTTACTGCAAAGGTTAATCTGCTATAAACGGTCGAAGTTTGTACACGCATTTTTTGGTCGTACTATAGGTTCTCATCTGTCGGAGGGGTCACTGGGGTCCAATTTGTGGGAGGGGTCAGCCTTTATCGTGCAGATGATGTCCCCAGCCTGATAACTAAGAGTGTGACGCTTGTCACTCTCTTAGTTATTATGTATTCTTGGTACAATGGTTAGTTTGCTCATGCTTAGCATTCTGGTATATGTATTTATAATATATCTTCCAGATTAAACAATAGGAGTGATATTGTAAAAGTTTATGCGCATATTTGAAACTACAGTAACTACTACCACTAGGTAGGATTAAACTACAGAATAGATATTGTGTTTTCTTCATGCACTCCTTTGTTATGATTAAACAATTAATAATTACATTAAATAGACTCCCCTCAACGATTATTCCATAAAGCAAATCTATCAACCAATCAGAAAAAACATAGAACAACGAATGCGATTTGTACTTTGTTCGCACATTTACTGTTACGTCACCATGTATTGGCTTAGTAATTATTGTTTCATTATAGTAATTGAATTTCGAGGAAAACAATCGAAATTGCAGCATTGGCAGTCGGACTACGGCATTGGCATACCTTTAGGCTTTGTGATTTGACACCCCCAATTGAGCACAAACTATAGGTCAACCATAATTAGAAACTTTTACGGACACCTACAGAGTCATTAATACAGGTTTCTCCTATTCTCTTTCCGGTTTTCCTCATTTTCAGTGAGCGGACGACATGGCATGCATTTAATTTTGGCATGTGGAAGTCAAATGAAATTTCGTTTTGCACTCCATTATCATTTGCACCTGAATTATTGTGACCAAAAGCTATGAAGTCAAATCATTGTAATTTTAAAACAGAATGATAGAACAAGGAAAGTTGGACTGTATCAAAATTTTCCAATTAAATTGCCCTAGACTTCTAGTCGGACGTTTCAAAATTTTTTCCATTTACAATTCTAACTAACACATGTTTGATCAGTTATAGTCAATCATCTGTTAAAAAGATGGAAACATTTAGATTAGTAACTATTAACTAGTAGTAGTAACTAACTAAGTGACTAAATAGTAACTAACTAGTTACTAACTAAAGACTATGGCCCTATTTCTTTAAAGATTAAACGGATTAGATTAAAATTAATCCGCATTAAAGAAATAGCACCTCGGATTAAACGGATTCAAATTTAATCCAGCGAGTTAAACGAGTTAAACAGATTAAACTTAATCCTATTTCTTTAATGCACCTAGGATTAAAATTTAAATCTAATCCTGTTTCTTTATTCACACTTCGGATTAAAAAAATCAACGAGTTAATTTTAATCCGACCTGCTTAATCGCTATTTCTTTAAAGATTAATTTTAATCCGCTTAATCCGCCGCCTGTATTTTCAACTAGCTTTTAATCCCCGTGCAGCTACGCGGATTAAACGGATTAAAAGTTGGAGGATTAAAATTTTTAATCGCTGTTTCTTTAATGGCGGATTAAACGGATTAAAACTAACTCGTTTAATCCGCGGATTAAAAATGGTCGGATTAAACGAGTTAATTTTAATCCATTTAATCCGTTTGATCCATCGTTAAAGAAATAGCAGTTAAAATTTTAATCCGGCTGATTTTTAATCCATTTAATCCGACCATTTTAATCTTTAAAGAAATAGGCCCTATGTAACTCTTGCAATTTCGTGGCTCTGGGCGAAAACTCTTGCTGCTGGTTTACAATCAAGCTGTTGCAAGCCAAATAAGAATTCGTTGTTTTTTGAAAAATGTTCACATTGACCAAAGAAACCTTATGGTGGTTCAGGTTTGCAGGGACAAATGTTTACAAATTCTAAATCCGGGTTAGCTAATACCGGACATAGTAACGTGTTTAACATAGGCGAGTAAATTTAGCTGTGATTTCATCTGGGTCTCTTGTTGATATCTATGGTGGTTCTTGGTACACAATATTTAGTGATCAGGTTTTATTAACATTGATGCGGCGTACACCGGAAACTAGTGTAAACTAGAAGTCTTAGGGCCTTTTCGCGCGCGAGTTAAACGAGTAGAGTTAAGCGAGTTAAAATTAACTATTTTAACCCCTATTCACGCACTCAGCGAGTTAATTTTAACCCTACGTGTTCTAACTCTTTTAACTCTCGCTGGGTTAAAAACGTGCAGAGTTAAACGGGTTAAAAACGGGAGAGTTAAAATTAACTCCCTGAGTGCGCGAATAGGGGTTAAAAGAGTTAATTTTAACTCGTTTAACTCTGCCCATTCCATTCCATTCTCTTCATGCACGCGTTCAAATCAGTGATCAATAGAAAACTGCTTCTTGTCTTCTCTTGAATGAAGTTTAGTGGTTTAAGCATCCTTTTTAATTAGTGTAATATTTTTTATATGCTACTAGTTGAAGACTTCGCTTTATTCCTGATTTGATTTTTGTAGAGATTAAACAGTTTTAAGCATCTATGTACAAATGTTTATTTATTATCAGCAAAGGACAAACCAGAGGGCGCACAAACTAATACCATCGCAGCAATTTGATTAGATAAGTTGTTCCAACCAAAGTTTAAACTTGAAGGAGCCAGCCTTTATCAAAACGGTCGACTATACAAAATTGGTGTACCAAGCTGCAACAATTGTATCCAAACTTGACCTAAAAGTCATCAATAATGGTCCACAAATGGATAGTTAGACAGTTCGCGTGTCTTTGCTGCGGTATTTCTATTATTACTTTCTATTGCTTCATATTATTTGCTAAAAAAGACGAAATTTCAAAATTTTGCTAAATTAGCAAACAGAATCACAACAAAAATGGGGTCAGTACAAAAAGCGGAAAAGGACTGGAAACTGACTGAGCAAAAAGGTATAAAAAGCGGACTTGTCGCGGACTCTCAGAGAATAGTATAAAATGCGGACGGTATTGATTGGCTAATCTTGAAAAAGCTGACACAGTATAAAAAGCGGACTCATTTCTAAACAACCAACGGAGCTAAACTATATCTTTAAAAACATCAAAAGCATTTTCCGGGCAAGTCTATGACACGAAAACGGAATCACCGTACAAACAACGAAAATAAAAGCTGCACATAGGTTTAAATGTGATTTAGAATTGAAATTAGTTTGCGGATTAAAAGATGGAATACAAAAGCTTAGTCTAAAGAATTTAATAATTTAATTTTCTTATTTTAATTAAATTTGCTGATTTATTTTTATATTAGACAAATAATTATATTTATTAGTTGTTCTTTATAAATATAAATATTTATGTATTTCGTCGACTTTCGTTTCGTTTTCTGTGTCTGTTTCGATTACTAATTTCTTATCCCAACTGCCCTTTCATGGGCAACCATTCCCAAGTAAAATCGTAAAATCACGTCATCCAACTCTGTATGCAAAGTTCCGTGGCTTCTCGAAGCTATTTTAACAAGATAAACTTTCGTTGTGTCGGACAAAAAATTGAAAGAAACACATATGCGGACGGTTGCCCTTAAAAGGGCAGTTGGGATCAACTTTCCTTAACCGATGCAATTACGAAATTAATGGTCTCGGGGGGGTAATCTGAAAAAGACCCGAAGCCTGTGCTCAAGTTATATCTTTTCTGGGGTAGGCCTTGATTCACTGTATTCAGCAAAAAAGTAGATTCAAAAATGGCTGTCCCTAAAAAATAGCCAGCGATATTGGGAATATTTTTGTTTACTCTAAGCAAACATTACGAGTATGTCAAGTGCATGAACGTTTTCAGTGTTGAAAAACAGTTTTATCGTCATCAAAATTCTGCTACGCACTAAATTCTGACCACTCCGCTTAATAAGGTAAGTCCGGTTATTATGCCGCGTTTCCGCATTCCGAATTTATTCCGCATTTTATACCACAAGTCCGCTTTTTCAGTCCTCTTATTATACCCCAAGTCCGCTTCCACTCAGCGTCCGCTTTTTGTACTGGCCCCAAAAATAGATGGATGTACTTGATACCTAAACAGAAAGAAGTTCAGTTCAGTGGGAGGTAACGCCCGCTGAGCCGTGTAGGCTTTTCAGGCGCTGATTGTCGTGCTTCTATTATCAGTCATGCGAAACGGCCTGTGGCTGGCGAGAGGAAAGCACAAGGAGGATAGCTGCGTCTGCTGGTCTAGTTATTTATCCATTGCCAGACAGTGCGATAGCAGATGTCTTCTGGTTGGGGGATAAATTCGGCTTCAAGCATCCGTTCGTAGGTTAATCTGTTTGATGTTGGGTTGTCGCGGACTCCATCCATCATTTTTTGGACCAGTTGTTTGGCTCGATCTTCCAGGCGGGGGATCTCCGCCAAATCATGGATCCATCTGGAGGGCGTGTATCTTGGTAGCCCAAGGCAGGTTTTGAGGCATCGATTCTGGATGGTTTGTAGGCGCTTCCTGTTGGAGGGAGCCGCGCAGTTCCAGGCCATGGCTCCGTACTCTAGCAGTGGTCTGATGAACTGCTTGAACACTTGGAGCCTGAGCCTTGGATCCGCGCCCCAGTTGGTTCCGCCCAGCGCACGAAGGACGTTGAGCCGTTGCAAGGCTTTCGCTTCGGTGGCTTTGATGTGGGCTCGAAACGTCCCGTTTCTATCGAAGATGACACCCAGAAATCGTGCTTCTTTCACCCATTCGATGAATTCTCCGTTGACTTCGATCTGGAGAATGTCCCCGTTGCACGTCCCGAGTTCGCATCGTCTTTTAGTGAAGTGAATGCCCAAGGTTTTTGGGCCGTTGAGCAGGATCCGCCACCTGTTGCAGTAGCCGACCAATGCGGACACTGCTGTTTGGAGCCGGTAGACTGCTGTTTTGCAGCCCTTGGTCCAAAAAGCCACGTCGTCTGCAAATTGGCTGGACAGGACTTTGGCAGGGTTTGGGGGCATATCGTTGGTGAACAGGGTGTAGAGCAGTGGTGAGATAACGGCTCCTTGGGGCACTCCTGCTGATGGATGGAAAAGGTGGGACAGGCTGGTTCCCACTCGGACTTGCAGACTTCGGTCCTTTAGGAAGCTGGAAATCCATCTGACCATTTTTGCTGGTATGTGGTGGTTGTGTTGTTGGCGTAATTTGACTCGAAGTCCGTTGTGCCAGACCGTGTCGAACGCTTTTTCTACGTCCGTGAACACGGCGAAGATGTTGTTGTTGCCGCCTCTTCTTCCTACTCGCATGGTGGAGACGTCCATCGCAAGTCTGAACAGGTGATCGAAGGTGCTTCGTTTCTTCCTGTTTCCGCTCTGTTCTTGTCTGAAGACGTTGTGTTCTTCAAGTCGAGTGTTGAGTCTTTTGTTGATAATGCGTTCCAGGGTTTTGCCGAGCACTGGTAGCAGTGTGATCGGTCGGTATCCCTGGACGCTGGTTGGGCTCTTCCCTGGCTTCTGTATCATTGTGATGACGCCTTCTTTCCATCTTCTGGGGTGGTAGCCGACATCGAGACAGGCATTGTAGATTGCAGTGAGGCATGTGATGAAAACGGCTGGTGTGTGGTACATCAACGGTTTCCGGATGCCTTCCTTTCCTGGCGCCTTGTTCTTCGTTGCTTTGATGGCTTCGCTGACTTCAGCTTCAGTGATGGGTCCGCTGAGAGGATGGTCGTCATCGTTGTCTGCTGGCAGAAGGGTGGCCCTTTCTGCTGTTGCTGACCATTTCTTTGGTTCGAAGGCGTGCTTCTGCTCGTCCACCATCGCATCGATCACGTTCTTGTGGTCCACGTTGAAGTGATGTGACTCCTGATCTCGGAAGACGGAGGTGAGATAGCTAGCGAAGCCCTCTGCCTTGTCTTCGTCGCTTCGCAGGAGAGTGATGGTGTCGTCTGCGTTCTTCTTTTCTAACGTCGGAATTGACCTTGGGGTGCCGGCGTTGTTGAGACCACGCACGGTGCGCCAAAGGCCTGGGATGTCGTGCTGAGAGAGCCTGGACGTGTGGTGGTGCCACTTCTCTCGCTTTTCTTCGTTGATCTTCCACTTGATGACTCGGCAAAGGCGGTTGCGGAGCCACCTCAGAGATGCGTCACCCGTCTGGTTGAGCTGACGGCGTACAGTTCGGCGTAGCTGGATCAAACCCATTAGAGTTGGGCTTGGGCGGAAGTTTGATTGTTGACGTGGTGCAGCCTTCGGTATGGCTTCATTGGCTGCTGTCATGATGGCTTCTTCCAGTTTCACCACCCGACGCTCAATTTGTTCGGGTGGAGAGCCATCTTGGTTTGGATCCAGCACAGGACCGGTAAGTCCTTCATCTTCCAGTAGAGACTGCAGCTTCTCCTTGTAGTGGTCCCAGTCTGCCCCTGCTCCAACGGAATGTTGGAGGTGGCAGTGGTGGGCGATGAACTTCCATGTTGATGGTTGCCCACACGGTGAGGTGATCGCTGTTTCCGACAGGTTCGTCTACTTTCGTGCCGTTACAGCAAGAGCGAACCGTCTCGGAGCCCAGGATGAGATCGATGGTGGATTCTCTGTTGCTTGGCCTGGTTGACTGGCCAGGCGTATTGATGACTGACATTTCACTGTCGTCAAGGTAGGCCTGGAGTTGTTCGCCTGCTTGATTTTCGGTGGCGAACGGCGACCAGGCGGGACTGATGGCGTTGAGGTCTCCAGCGATAATGACCTCCTGATAGTTGGCTTCCGCCCAGCTGAACAGAGTTTCATCCAGCTGGTCTCTCCCGTTCAGATGGTAGACGCTGATTATGAGCAGCTCACGGTTGTCCACTGTAAAACTGCAGGCAATGGCTTCCATGGTCGTGGCAGGCAACTGTACCGCGGCGGGATGTAGCTCGTCTCGCACCCACAGCAAGACCCCGCCGTGGCCGCCGATCCGATCCCTCCGGTAGCATTGGTATCCTTTCGGCCCACTGAGCTTGCTATTCGGCTTCAGCCAGGTCTCGCAGATGGCAATGACGTCAGGCTTCTTCTGTTCTACCAGCAGCTTCAGTTCGGCCAGTTTGGGCCGAAGGCTTTGGACGTTGGCTAGCAGCAGTGTGAAGGCCATGATGATGATGGATACAAGGCAGCCAGCAAGGACTTTAGTTCTATTATGCATGCTGGCTGCCTGCATTGGTGACCGCCTTTGTGTCAGTGGCCATCTTCGCTAGAGCCAGGTATTGGGCTGCCGGGCTCGTGAGGACTTTTTCCGCACGGCCCCCGAGCTTCCAGAGCAGCTGCCACAGATCCTGGTTGCAGGTTGAGTTCGTCAGAGCTCGAATCCGCGCACCTGGGAGTTTTATGTCAAAATGACAGTTTCCCAGCTGGCTGGCTAGTTCCGGTAGATCTTCCAGTACTGAGGCGTCCTCGGAGACCTTCTGGAGAGCTTTAGTGACAAAATCGCACGTGAAAGCAATCACCTTAGACACGAGGTCTGCGGTTTCGTTGCCTTTAACTATTTGCGCGTACGATCTTGCACCTACGCCCTCTTTCCTGTTTGGCAGAGCTGGTTTGCCCGGAGGCATTGGCTGATGGCTCTCGGCTTTCTTCTGAAGCGACTGCAGGAGGCTGCCTTGCTTCTCCTTGTAAACTGGACAAGTTCTGGAGATTGACGGGTGGTCCCCGTTGCAGTTGACGCAGTGAGCCCGGTTCTGGCAGCGGGCTCTTTTGTCGGCTGTGGCAGGGCATTGAGACTGCCCACAGATGAGGCAAGCAGCTGCGGCTGCTTTGCAGGCTGCCTGATGGTGACCAAATTGCTGGCATCGGTAGCAGCGGATGGGCTCCACTCCTCGGTTTGCTGGCTCCTCCGCTCGATGGCGTGTATAATCAATATACACACCGTGGGCCAGCATGTCTTCCAGATCCTTGGCACTAGTGACCTTAACGGACACCAGTGGCAGCTTCTTGATGGCACCGTCGTCGCTTCGCTTTGTGAAGCGGCGAACGGAAAAGACGCTGGTGACCTGATTGCCCTCCAGCTCTGAACGGATTTCGTCTTCGGTTAATGCTGTGTCCACTCCTCGGATGATGACTTCGTACCGTGGGGCTCGCCGCGGCCTGTATTTGGCCGGCGGAACCACTTCGAAGTCTTCAATCAGACCTCCCGGCAGGCTGATGATGTTGAGGAGCTCGATGGAGTCCGGGTGGGTGGCCGGGACAACCATCAGCCCCTTCTCCGTCTTCTTCACGTAGCGTACAGATACACGCCCCAGGGACGCGGTCTGTAACTTCTCCGCCAGCGATCGTTCGGTCCACTCGCCTCGACGAGGGATGAACTCGAACGCCAGTGGTGCGGTCTGCTTCTTCGGCGTCTTCGACTTCTTGCGGCGGACGATTTGAAAATCGCCTGCATCGCTTTCGGCTTCAGAGCTGAAGGAGAGAAAATCCTCAGCTCTGGCTGGCTGTTTGGCCCGTGGCTTCTTGGAATCCTTTTCGGTCAAAGCCTGAATCGGATCCAATTTCCGCTTCAGGCTCTTGCTGCGCTGGCGGTTGTTGGTCTTCGATGGCGTGGATGATCCCTGTTTGTTGTATTCCGTGGTCGTAGTGGATTGTTTGGCGGTTCCTGGTCTGTTGAGGATTGAGGCTGATTCGGCTGAGCGTTCTGTCGTAGTCTGAGAATCGTTGTTGGTCGTTCCGGGTCGGTTAAGGCTTGTGGCAGATCCGTTGTTAGATGTTGTCGTAGTCTGGTCTGGTGGTTTCTTCTTTCTACTTCGGCCCTGATGTTGAGTTTGGGCCTTATCCTTCAGAAAGGATTTCAACCTCACATGGTCCGGGAGCATATTTGAAACAAATATCTCCTTTCACTTTAACTTTTATTATTTTATTTTAACTTGGATGCCTTTTTTTCTTCGGTGTGTCTCTCCCCGATCAAGGTTGCAAGGTGCCGCCATGTTAGGTTAAACTCTACATTGTTGCTGCACCCACGGTAGAAGTTAACAGCCAATCAAATGACAGCTAACGAAATAGCCAGTAACTTTAAACATTGAATGCTGTCTGATTGGCTAAAGCAGCTAACCAAATTCAGAGCCGTTTTTTCAGAGAGAAATATGGGTAAATGTGTGCTGTTTATATAGAAACTTGTATCTATTTAATCTATACAATGGAACGAACATCAATGCCAGCCAAAATTTTGCAACTGCATCCTGTAAAATTAACGTGACAACAATTTTAAGCCTATAGTAACGCAACAAAGCAATAGCTGCGCGGTAACCATGCCTAAATAAAATATTTCAATAAGTCCATTGTTTAATTACCTTTAAAATGATACAAAAAGTGTTTTAAAATGTCTAATATTAAGTGAGCTACGACAACTTTTTACAAAGGCTGTTCACTGATTACTGAAGGTTTTAACTCCCTCTAACCCGCGTAGTTGGAAGCATGTTAAATTTGTACAGAAAAACATGAAGCGGAGTTAGCCAGTGTTAAATTTAATCCATTCGCGAAAAGAGTAGAGTTAAATTTAACTCCATACATTTTTAACTCCACAAGTGATTCGCGAAAAGCGTAGAGTTAATTTTAACTCTTTTCATGAATGCGAGTAGAGTTAAAATTTTTAACTCCGCCTAACTCGGCGAGTTAAATTTAACTCTTTTAACTCATTCGCGAAAAGCATCGAGTTAATTTTAACTCTACTCTATCCATTCGCGAAAAGGCCCTAAGAACAATCACCCAACCAACCAACCAACCAAACAAACAAACACAAGGACAAGCAAAAGATACAGACAGTTTAATTGCGAAAATAGAAAGGCTGAAATTATACTAATTAGATTCAATTGGTTACTTCCAAGGGCAATTGCGTTTCTAGATTTTTAGATATTAGAGATATATTCTTTGCTCGAACGACAATGACACTTGTAAGTTTAGTACCGATAAGGCTAAACTAAAGTAACAGAACTAATTCTTACTGTTAGGCTGTTAGTATAATGCTGACTCGACACGATGCAGCCACTATTCAAGTTTAACTCATTTCCAAAGAAAGAGTGAGCCTTTGAAATCACAAATGCATGATTGGCTGTTTTTGAATAAGTGATAAGCATCTTTGTTGTTGGCACTGGGACGCGACGCGAAGAATCCACAGTGGCTTCCATGGTGGTAATGGCGAACTGGCCAGCTTTTTTCTTGATATAGCAGCCGCAGATACAACAGATCGAGATATTGGCCCCACATGGTCCACCAAAGTAGGTCTAAAACAACAGAAATAGACTACACTTTTAGCTTCTCGTGCATTTAACTCTAAACTTCTAGAAATTAAAGGACTAAATCAATGAATGAATCGATCAATGAATCTTGATGAACAAATAAATGAGACAACTCTCATAGCCTATCTGGGTTGATTGTACTGGGAAACCATCAACGGCCTTCTCCTCAAATCACCATAGTCTACAAAATCACCCCAAATGAGTGCCTTTTTTGGTGCCAAAATTTGGTATGAAAAAATCGCTCAAGTCAAATTTTCAAGATTTTCTGATTTTACTAGATTTTTGCTTTTTAACACTAAATCTTATTTTGCAGTAAAAACAAATCTTTCATGTGCTGCTATAATAATATCGAAAATTTTAGCATATTTTAGAAAACTTTTCGAAAACTGGGCCTCTCCCCAAAAATGTCGCGCCCCCGATGGCCCCCAAAGAACCTCCAAAAACAGTATTTTAAATGTCATGCTATTCTGCTGGTGCCAGTGTCATTAGAAATCTTCAAGATTGAACCTACGCATTGTGACAATTGATTCAAACCCGTTGCAGTCACAACCTGATTGGCAAACACTAAAAGCTGGGCCGTGATCAAATGTTCCAGAGCTGGAAAGTGATTATCCTCTCGAAATCATCCATTGCGGCATCTTTCTTTGAGCAACATTTTATCAGCAGGAAGCTGCAGCAAAAAGAATTACTCACAATACACAGAAAACTTCAGAAAGAAGCTGCAGTTTGACAAATTCTGTTAGAAACAAAAATTAACGCAAAGTATATATTTTACTAATGCAAACTAAACCTCAATCAATGAGAACGCGTCACAATTAACAACAAACTGCCCCCAAATTGACCTTTCCGCCCCCCGTAATGCCTTCCCACCGAAATCGCCCCTCCCGGTATTTTTGCTCTCCTCCACCCAGGATTTTTGCTTCTTCCCCGGGATATTTTTGGGTACCCACGTTTTTGCCAAAAATAGGCAAATTTTTAAAATGTTCCGGCGTTGCCGGAGACTTTTAACTAAAAATGTCTATTTTTAGCATAAATCCAGGCATTTTTGAGAATTTTTAGCGTTTTTGCAAGCAAAATGCTCCAAAAATATCAATGATGGCAATTTTTGCAAAATCATTTTCACCCTACCCCCTGAAAATTTCATCCCCTCCGGGAAAAACCCAAAAAGCAGGGGTAGAAAATATCGTCCATAACTCAAAAAATCCAAAACCAAAATTCTAAATTTCAAAAGTTTATTTATAAACAGTATGACAGTTTTACTTACATTAAAAAGTAGAGAAAGATATCAGCTGTTGCATCCTTTCGAGCAAGGTGATGTCATGGACTCGCGAAATTGTAGTCATCGGGTCCTGATGCAAAATGAAACGCCAACAAATCCTTCAGACTGGGCTTAGCTCCCTCCATGAATTGCATGAGATCAGTCAGAGATCTGGAATAGTAAACCAGAAGCTCTACTCGACCAGAACGACAATGACGACAGAGTCGCAATAATGACAGAGCCGAGTAACAAACTCCATTGGTTTAAAAGCGAGCGGGAACGTGTAATGAAGTCGTTATAATTTGTTCAGAATTTGTCAAGAACAGAGAGAGCAGGCCAGGCAGGTTTATACTTCCATGGCTGAACTTGTCATGTTCAGCGCAAGTTAGTGCAATGCAGGCAGCAAGTTACAGCCTCCTCGCATTCTTCGACAGTCAGAAATCTAAATGGTTGCAGTTTTTGAGCACCAGGGTAGCTTGAGCTACACAAGGGTGCGTTAGGGTTAGGTGATAAGGTCAAGGACAAGTTCAGCCATGGCAAATATAGACCTGCCTGCTCTATCTGTTCTTTACGGAGATCAGCGAGAACCTATTCTAGGTTCATAGCGTTAGCCCGGCTGAAAATGCTATTTTTGGCATAAAATTAGAAAAATTATTTTTGGGGAGATTTGGGGGGTCTTTGGGGGGAGGTCTAAAGCAGGCTGGGGGAGGCCGTCTAAGCTGCAGGCTGGGGGGAGGTCTAAAAAGGAGCCCGCCCCCAAAATTTTCGGAGGAGGGGGCTGCCCAACCCAAATCCCAGTTAAATCTAAGGGCAGCCAGCCCCCAGCCTTTTATCCAACTTTCCCCCAGAACATCTTTTGGAAGGAGGAACGGGTAGCCGCGCGGGAGGTAATGGGAAAAGCGACTTTTCGTGAAAATTGGTGATACAAAATTTATTGACCTATTTTGATCGATCGATTCTGCTGATCCATCGATCGAACGGATCAATCTCTCGATTCGATTTTCCAAATCAGCGACCTCGATTTAACCTACGGGCAACTTCTCAGCCAAATCGGAGACAAATAGTTTCGAACCATAAGTGGGGACCAAGGTGAAAAATCGTCCCCACCCACCACGCCTTCAAGTGGGAGGGGAGGGGGGGGGGAGGGGGGGGGGGTAGTCGCGCCGAAATGTGGCCTAATGGCCAAAATTTGGATATTTTTAGGGTTACTTTAGCAAAAATTTTCAAAAATGTCCAAATTTTTGTCTTAAACTGTTTATTATTGCGAGAAATATATATACGCGTTTCTAACTGTATTATGGGCTTTCTGACTAAAATGTTTTTGATGGAGGGTTGGGGGGTCTTGGGGAAGGGGTTGGGAGGTCTCTAGAGAGGGCCCCCCAAAACAAGTTGAGGGGAGCAGCCTCCCCCACCCTAAATCTCCGTTACACCTACGCCCAGAGGCGACTTTTCATGAAAATTGGTGACAAAAAATTTGACCGATTTTAGTCGATCAATTCTGCTGATCCATCGATCGATCGGATCGATCTCTCGAGTCGATTTTCCAAGTCAGCGACCTCGATTTACCCTGCGGACAACTTCTCAGCCAAATCGAAGACAAAAAATTTCGAACAATAAGGGGAGACAAAGGAGAACAAATCGCCTCCCCTCATCAAGTGCCGAAAAAAGTGGGAGTGGGGGTGTTTGAAACGGCATAGTTCCTTTATGGGTGGGGGTATCCCCCCAAAATTTTTGACCAACTTTACCCCCACCCAGAATTTTTGACATACCCTCCCCCAACTTTCGGCTACCCCCCCCCAGCGATTTTTGGACCCAAAGCTATAGCCATGGGGGAAACCCCACGGAACCCCCATTTTCGGCTTTTGGCTGAAACTTTTCTATTATAAGGGCTAGCGGACAACTTTATACACCATTGTACTTGGCGTACTTAGAACTTTCTTTTGAGTTTATTTGCACTTCTCTAGGTTGCACCGTTAGACCGGCAAATGCAAAAATTAGCGTCGGGAAAACCCAATGGGGGAAACCCAAATGGGGGAAAATATACCCACCCCTTACAGGTGTTAAAAATTGTCTTAGCGCAATTCTGACACTTCTTGTGTAAAGTTTGGTAAATTTTTGGATTTTTTAACCAAAAAATAGGTATCATTTTCAAAATGTCAAAAAATGAGCAGGAGTGAACGAAATTACTTGATCTTTGCATATATAGGTTAGAAAGAGTCGCGCTTGCTGCTGTGTTTTGGGGCTCATAGCTCCAACCCATGACCCAGGAGGCGGGTGGGTTCCCCCCAAAAAAGGGGGTGGGTCTTTATCACCCCATGGCTATACATAAAGCCGAAAATTGGTCATTTTATGAAAAATTTTTCTACAATTTTGACTTGAAATCGCTTTAAAAAGGTGCAAAAACGCCTAAAACGTAAAAACAGGCCTTATTTTGAAGAAAGTCGTGCTAAGTCGAGTAGGCTTAGTCTCAGGCTCAGGCTTAGGCAAGGAGAAGTTTAACACCTAAAGATCAAAAATAGGTCGCCGACCAAAATTTTCAAAAGTAGATAAATTTTGGTACCAATCGATCCGCCTCGTCGCGTCGTCCTGAGTCCCGAAGTAAGAAAATTATTGCATAAAAATGCGTTTTGGATTCCCCCCAGGTCCACTTGCTCCCCTAAAACGTTAAAACAGGCCTTATTTTGAAAGAAAGGCTAAAGTACAGAAATGTTTTTGGCCATTTGCGAAATTTCTAGAGTTTGAACTCTGAATTCTAGGGGGAAGGTTGGGGGGTGCCCACATCACATTTCTTGGGTCAACCACCAACCTTCTAGGATTTACCCCCTCCCAGACCCAAAGTTCCAGGGAAACTATGGGGAGGGGGAGGCCGGAAAGTGTCGATTTGTGGGGAGGCTTAAAAAATTATCGAAGGGGCGGCGAAACATCGCTTTTCCGGTCAAAAACTAAAAATTTCTCAATTGTTAGCAATTTTTCGTATATTTTTAAAAAATCGCCAATTCTTAGCTAATAATTTTCAAAAATTTAGGTAAGGGGTTTGAAATTTTCAGGGAGGGGGTTCGCAAAAAGGTCGATTTGGGTAGCCAAAATTTTAAGGGGAGGGGGTCGGGTCGGCGACCTGTTCGTTGGAAGGAACAAAAACACCCCAAAACACACCTATGCCCCCCAAATTGAAAATTGAAAGCGCATTAAAAATCAAAATTCAGGAAATCGGCCTTGCATCAAAAATCAAAAATCCAAATTCTGAAAAAGCCGAACTCAAATCAGCCCTGCTCCCAAATCAGATTAAAATACAGTTTTAAAGGCTAAAGTTATGATTAAGAGTCAGAACTTGTATAAAGTTTTAGTCGCACGTGCCTGGGCCTCCTAGTGTGGGAACCCTGACCGTCGCCGAGGAGGATGCGGATACTCCTTGGTGGCACGACATGATGTCTGGAGGGTTCCACGGCGCGTCTGGGGACTGCCTATCGACTCCGCTTGCACTGTCGATAGGATGAGCTAATCGGGGCACTAGAGCGAGCCTGCTCAATAAATTTCGGCCGCCTCGACAAGGCGAGAGGTGCAATTCGGCACCATGTCACCCCAATCCCTACCCTTCTGGCCGGGGTGTCGGCCGATTCCCTGTGCCAGCCTTCAAAGAGGGGGAGGCCCTTCAGCCAGCCAGGCACCGTGACCCCTCCTGTCCCGTCGGGCTGACCCTCTGGAAGCCCTAATGGGGGCAGTCTCCTGGTTCCCTCGGTGGACGGGATGGCTACCCTAATCCACCTATGAGGACAATCTTCTTGCCTTCAATACTTCACGGAACATTCGAATAACTAACTCGGGTGACGACGGAGGCTCTGTTCCAAATGACGCGGCCGGCGTAAACCGGAGACGGGGGCCTGCTGCTGAGGATGAACCGAGTCGCTTAGTCGTATGGTCTACTAACATTCGAGGCTTACACTCTAATTACAACGCTCTCATCCATCAATTATCAATGGCGGAACAAAAACCACAACTCATTTGCCTATGTGAAACTTTCGTAAACCCTCGAACCACTAACAACCTGGCTTTTCATATACCAGGGTACTGGGCCGTACGCCGTGACAGGAAAAATCATGGGGGAGGCATAGCAATATACGTGGCAGACAACCTTCCTTGCACTTTCCTATCCGAAGGAAAGGAGCATGAATATTTATGGCTAAAGCTCAACATCTCTGGGCTTACATATCTAATATGCTCTTGTTACAGGCCACCTTCCGCAAATTGTTCACTACTACAGGCACTGGAAACCGATATTGCCAACTTCAATCGATCCTACCCCGGTGCTTTCTACGTTGTTTCTGGTGATTTAAACTGTCATAACAGCGATTGGCTGTTATATTCTGGCCCTACGAACTCGGCGGGAGAGCTGTGCTACGCATTCTCAGCTGCTCACGGTTTCTCTCAGATCGTCACGGAGCCAACCAGACAAGGGCTTACCCCAAGTTGTCTGGATTTAGTCCTTACGGACTCGGAGAACGTGATATTTGGGGCATGCGCAGAACCGATTGGGTTATCTGATCACGCCGTCGTCCAATTCTCCATTCAGGGAACATTTACGGCTCAAACGTCGAATTCCGATCCACGCTTTCAGTTATCCCGAGCGGATTGGGATAACTTGCGCCTATGGCTGGGCGACCAGCAATGGCAAGCCTCCCTCACACCGCTCGGCCCAAACGATATGTGGGCATCTATCCGCGAACGAATAGAGACAGCGATGCATATGTTCATCCCTGTCGTGAGCCAAAGGCAAGCGTCGAAACCGTTCTTCA
The DNA here is from genome assembly GCA_030248195.1 of Trissonchulus latispiculum. Classification (NCBI taxonomy): domain Eukaryota; kingdom Metazoa; phylum Nematoda; class Enoplea; order Enoplida; family Ironidae; genus Trissonchulus; species Trissonchulus latispiculum. Next base: position 36,946 of record JASAND010014820.1, read on the forward strand.
CTCGTGAACTGCACATGCTCTTAAAGGCGAAAATGCGAAGCTGGAACCGTTGGAAACGCACTATGGCCATCGAAGATCGCGAGCACTACCGGGCTGCCAGGAACTATTATAACTCTCGGCTACGGGATAGAAAACGAGAACATGCATCCACGGTGGCTCAGGGGATTGACCGTTTGACTGGTCGCCCGTGGTGGTCAGCGGTCAATCATGCCCTGGGAAAGCCATCTTCGTCGGTTATTCCACCCTTGTCGACGAATGGTGCTACTACTTTAAGCCACGACTCTGTCGCCAAGGCAAATTTGCTGAACGAAGTATTTACGGCCAAAGCGTCAACGCGATCCCCGTACGCTCGAATTCCATTTCTTCCACCTCAGACAAATCATTCAATAACAACAGTCGGCTTCCCTCCGGGTACTGTCCTCAGGCATTTGAGAAAGCTGGACCCTACGAAGGCCAAAGGGCCCGACTCTATTCCGCCGTTGCTTCTCAGAAACTGTGCGGCTGAACTAGCCAAACCATTGTCTTTACTGTTCTCCAAATCAATGGAGGTGGGATTAGTCCCCGGGGAATGGAAAACAGCACACGTTGTTCCCATATTCAAAAAGGGGGACCGCACTATAGCTTCAAATTATCGTCCAGTTGCTCTATTGTGCTGCGTATCCAAAGTCATGGAACGAATAATACATGTACAGCTCTATCATTTCTTGGAACGGTTCTCGCTTCTATCAGATTACCAATTTGGGTTTCGCAAGGCACATAGCACGTTTCATCCGTGTATGCTCCTGTCGCATTACTGCGAGTCCATGCTAGATTGTGGCGGGGAGGCAATGGTCGTGGGCCTGGATTTAGCAGCCGCATTTGACAGCGTATGGCACAGAGGACTCCTTTACAAATTGAAACAGTATGGAATCGACGGAAAATTACACCACTGGCTTTCTGATTACCTGTCAAACCGCAACCAGTCGGTAATCGTCGACGGTAATCTATCTGACATTCGCCCTGTTACAGCGGGAGTCCCCCAGGGCTCCATCTTAGGCCCTCTGCTTTTCCTGTTATACATCAACGATTTGCCAAGGGTTGTGGGCAATGATTGTTTCATATTTGCAGATGACACCACAGTCGCTGCAAAAATTCCCTCGGAGGACGCTAGAGAAACCATAGCGGTCCTGCTAGAGTCCGATTTGGAAGCAATTTGGGACTGGACAAGGAAGTGGAAACTGACCTTGTCAGTTCCCAAAACGCAAGCCATGGCAGTATCGAGGAGGCGAGACCGCCACGGGCTCCGCAATCTTTCGGTCGGTGGACAAAATCTGTCCAATTCCACCTCAATGAAATTGTTGGGAGTTCAATTCACAAATAATTTGTCGTGGAACAATCATATACTCAGCAAAGCCAGTACGGCAGCCAAACTGGTTGGCATGCTTAGGCGTTCGGCCGACAAACTGTCGCAGAAGGCCCGCTATCACGTATATGTTGCCCTTATCAGGCCTACGATGGAATATAATCTGCCATTGTTCCTGAATGCGCCGCAATATATCTTTCAGGCCCTTGAATCTGTCCAGAAATCGGCAAACTTATTGTTCCCCACCTATAAGCTGGACAGTCTGAAACACCGCCAATGGGTCGGCGCTCTGACCATTTACTGGCAACTGATTCACGGGGAAGGACCCCGGGTCCTTTCGGCTCTAATGCCTGCGGCGTATGATGGAAGAACGCGGACAATCCGCAATAATTTCGCGAGGTCCGTTCCACGATCCCGCACTAGACATCATCAACGGAGCTTCATTCCTGCTGTCACCCGGGTGTGGAATCTGCTACCGGACGAGGTGGTTAACAAACAATCATCTATAGCCTTCAGAAGAGCCGTCCACCGCCACCTCCTAAATCAGCCGCTATGGGCTGCCTATCAATAAATGGTATCAATAAATGGTAATCGCCCGGGTGCACCAAGTCTGAGTAAAATATAATTAGACTAATTTGTGACAAAAACTCTAATTAAGGCCATTTCTGTTGCACCAAATAGAAAGTTAATTAGACTTTGATTCTTCAGTCAGGGTAAGATTAACACTTGACTAACTTCTGACTAACATCTGACTAAAATTAACTAAAATCTAACTAAAGCCACCATGTGACACAAACCTGCATTTGATTTGCTGGAGCTCCTATCCGTTTGGTGGGGGGGGTAGTCGAAAGTGGTCCCCGGTTAGGGGGGGGGTAGCCAAAAGTGGTCCCATTTTGGGGGGAGGGATCGCTGAAAGAGGTCCCCGTTGGAGGGGGGGTTCGCTGAAAGAGGTCCCCGTTTGAAGGGGGTCGCTCAAGCTGGCTACGTTTGGCTCATTCTGATTGGCTGTTGGCAACCCCCCCCCCCCCAAATGGGGACCACTTTTCGTAACCCCCCCCCTCCCAACGGGGACCACTTTTTGTGACCCCCAACCGGGGATCCATTATCGAATAGAACAAAAACTACCGTAATCCTTTGCTAGACCCCCCCCCCAAACGGAGGGGGTTTTCTGCAATCTGATTGGCTGTTGACTACTCCCCCCACAGCAAACGGGGACCTTTTTGGCTACCCTCCCACCAAACGGAGGGGTGGGGTATGGCCGTCGATTTGGTCGACCCCCCCTCAAACGGGGCGGAGCACCGTTACGCAATGCCAAGAAGAGAAGCACTCTAGTGGCTTACTCTTCTTCTTAATATTAGTGCAATTATGCACTCTTGGTTGACGTTTATTGTGACCTCGCCAAAAGTCTTCAGCTAAAACAAATAAATCAAGTAAGGGCCTTTTCGCGAATGGGTAGAGTGGAGTAGAGTAGAGTAGAGTAGAGTTAAAATTAACTCTACCCTTTTCGCGAATGGATAGAGTTAATTTTAACTCTGCGCGTTTTTAACTCCTCTTAACTCTGCCAGCAGAGTTAAGAGGAGTTAAAAAGCGCAGAGTTAAAATTAAGTGTAGAGTTAATTTTAACTCTACTCTACTCTGCTCTTTTCACGAATTCGTAAGCAGAGTTAATTTTAGCCGATTAACGTAACGGTTATAAAAGCTGCTGAATTCAGGTAAACTTTATTTTGGAAGTATTTTAGCGCACTTATTATGTAACACTGCGTCAAATTTTGACTTGCTGACCTTGTAAAGATCCTAAATTTACTGAATATTGAATGATGACTCAAATTTCTTCGTTTTTATCAGCTTTACACTTTGTAGTTGCGACGTTTAGATGATTATGAAAACCAAACACAGCTTTCGCAGGCTTTATAGGATAAAACCTGCAGTTCTGCATTTATATAAACAACCTTATACCCTTTCCTGCTTATTGTTGTACTTCCGAAACATAAAGTAGATCATGCGTCCAAAACAGAGTTTGGCATTTCAATGAAACGGTATCAAGTTCAAAGAACTCTTACATAGTTTAACTTAAGGTGGTGATTTCCTTTGGTCACATAAACTTTGCACCATTATTACTCATTCATTACTTGCAGTTAAGAAGCCATTTTTATATCAAAATGCAGCTTGACATTTTCTCTTTTTAATGCATACGATGAAACTAATGTTACTTTTCTAAAATATTTTTAACACATTTTAGAGGAAGTATAATTTTCCAGATTTTTTGCAGACTGAAGTAAATTTTTTTCGTGAGACATCGGGTATATCATTCGATACCTCCATCAAATAGCTGGGGACGATTTTTTATTTATTGTGAAATCGCTCTTCGTTCTAGAGAAATAAGCTGAAATGTGTGCGTAACCTGTATTTAGCCTACTTTTTCCAAATTTGTCAAGCGATTACTTTAGCTGGAAAGCGTAATCGGGGCAACTAAGAAAACGTTCCTGGGTATATTTGTGCCCAACACATCTATTGAGTAGCAGCCCTCCAGCTTGCATGGTGAGTGCTTCACAATCTTTGGAAAAAAATTGGTCGTGTTTTTGCAATAGCTACATTTTTTATGATAGCAGCCTACGGGATAGCTGTTGGAAGACGATCATGCGTCGGATAATTTGCCCCTATGAGACCTTCAGATCGACGCCCTTAGTTTAATTTTACGGCTTGCATAGTTCAAGAATTGATAGATTATTTGATTTTTGCAAAAATGACAAGTTTTCGACGCCAAAACAAGAAAATTGGCTATATCTCACGGTAGAAAAAAGCTAGAACGTTGCTTTAAAAAGCAAAAATATAAAGCTCAACGAGATCTTTGGAATGAAGATAGTCAAAACTGTATAGTTGCTGCCAAGCTTTCAGAAATTGGGAAAAACCGCACTGACCGGAAATCTCAAATTTTTGAATCGGGATTGCGCGGAGGGTGTTAAAACGCTAAAAGAATGTATTTTGCAAAGTTTCGTCAAATTTCATCTTGATTTACGCCGCCAACCAACAATATGTGCCCAAAAGGAATCACCACCTTAACGTTGACTTGACATTATAGTAACAGCTAATTTTATGAATGTAAGAAAATGGCATTGGCATGGGGTCTGTCTAAAAAGCGGAAGCGGAAATGGAAATGAAAGCGGAAAATGTGGTCTAGAAAGCGGAAATAAAAACGAAAACACGGTATAAAATGTGGACACGGAATTTTGTCTAAAAAGCGAAATCCAAAATAAGTCTAAAATGCGGAAACGGAAAAACGGACTAAAACGGAAGCGGAAACGTTTAGTGTGTTCCAGACATTTATCTCGCTGGACGGCGCTGTGGTACAGTTCGGGCATCCAATGAAAAATCTTAATTCCTTAGCATTCTGCCAATAACGTTTTAAGTGTGTAGTAAACTTGCAGTGCTTTGATTAAAAGAAATGGAAATTTCATGAATGAATAAAATGAATCTATAATAACTGAAAGTATATAGATATATCAAAATAAAAAATAAGAAAACGACACGAAAAAATGCGAAAAAATATATCAAGAGTGCATAATTGCACTATTATTAAGAAGAAGAGTAAGCCACTAGAGGGCTTCTCTTCTTGGCATTGCGTAACGGTGCTCCGACCACAATACGCGAATGTTCCCCCGTCTGGGGGGTCGATCAAATCGACAGTGCATACCCCCCTCCGTTTGGTGGGGGGTAGCCAAAAAGAGGTCCCCGTTTGGTGGGGGGGTAGCCAACAGCCAATCAGATTGCAGAAACCCCCCCTCCGTTTGGTGGGGGGGTAGAGCAGAGGATTACGGTAGTTTTTGTTCTCTTCGCAAAAGGGTCCCCGTTTGGGGGGGTCGCTCAAGCAGGCTAAGTTTCGCTCATTCTGTTTGGCTGTTGGCGACCCCCCCCCCAAACGGGGACCACTTTTTGTGACCCCCCCCAAACGGGGACCCCTTTTGCATACCCCCCCACCAAACGGGGACCCTTTTTCAAAAGCCAGAATCAGCCTGCCTACCCCCCCACCAAACGGGGAGGGGGTTTCTGCAATCTGATTGGCTGTTGCCTACCCCCCCACCAAACGGGGAGGGGGTATGTTTCGTCGACCCCCCCCCAAACGGGAGAACTTTCGCGTATTGTGGCCGGAGCACCGTTACACAATGCCAAGAAGAGGAGCCCTCTAGTGGCTTACTCTTCTTCTAATATATAGAAGAAAATCATGGACTCTTGAATATATCTAGAGAAACCTGTCCACAATTAAACAAATTTTTGGACATTTAATGGATAACAATGGATAGGGATAAATTTACTAAGTTAAATTATTTTATTAGACATGTAAAGCTAATCAAAAGAAATATCAGAAATCAAAATGGAAATGGAAAATTTTAATTTCTTCGCATTTAAAAAATTTCATTGCAGGATACAAAATCAATCCATGAACGAGTTTAAATCGAATATATCCGTTACGGAAAGATTATCCCAACTTCCCCTTTTAACGGCAACCATTTCTAAACTTAAATTCTTTTTAGTTTTTACTTAAGCTCGACTACAGTTTACTGGCGAAAATTACTTTTTGGACAAACAGAACTGTATACACAGAGCGATTATTCAATTCGAGTTCGATTTTAAGATTTTACCGGGAAATGGTTGCCCATGAAAGGGGTGCTGGGATAATGAATTAATAATCGAAACAGACCCTGAAAACTGTCGACGAAATAAGGCTGGTTTGGCTGTAACGGAAAAGCAGTCTGAAATGTGCATATATTTATTTGTGATCCTAAAAGTGCAGGAAGCGTTTCACTCTGCCAGTTTTCTCATTTCCAGTAACGATTTTACTTAATAACTATTTATTTGTTTATGCAATTACTATTGCATAATTCACTAAATATTTCAACATATAGGATTTAGCTTTTAGCATTTGGCTTTTGGTTCTACAAAAAACTAGACCGTAATCCTATTTATTTATTCACAAGTTTGACCAGTTTCAAATTGCTGTTACTCGTTTTGGACCCTGATTCCGTTTCCGCCTTTTAGACCCGCTTTTCCTTTCCGTTTCCGCTTTTTAGACGGTGTTTCCACTGTTATTTCCATTTTTAGACCCCGATTCCGTTTCCGTTTCCGCTTTTTAGGCAGACCCATTGGCATGTTAGGTTAAACTCTACATTGTTGCTGCACCCACGGTAGAAGTTAACAGCCAATCAAATGACAGCTAACGAAATAGCCAGTAACTTTAAACATTGAATGCTGTCTGATTGGCTAAAGCAGCTAACCAAATTCAGAGCCGTTTTTTCAGAGAGAAATATGGGTAAATGTGTGCTGTTTATATAGAAACTTGTATCTATTTAATCTATACAATGGAACGAACATCAGTGCCAGCCAAAATTTTGCAACTGCATCCTGTAAAATTAACGTGACAACAATTTTAAGCCTATAGTAACGCAACAAAGCAATAGCTGCGCGGTAACCATGCCTAAATAAAATATTTCAATAAGTCCATTGTTTAATTACCTTTAAAATGATACAAAAAGTGTTTTAAAATGTCTAATATTAAGTGAGCTACGACAACTTTTTACAAAGGCTGTTCACTGATTACTGAAGGTTTTAACTCGGGAGTAAAACTCCAACTGTAGTTGGAAGCGGGTTAAATTTGTACAGAAAAACATGAAGCGGAGTTAGCCAGAGTTAAATTTAGTCCATTCGCGAAAAGAGTAGAGTTAAATTTAACTCCATACATTTTTAACTCCACAAGTGATTCGCGAAAAGCGTAGAGTTAATTTTAACTCTTTTCATGAATGCGAGTAGAGTTAAAATTTTTAACTCCGCCTAACTCGGCGAGTTAAATTTAACTCTTTTAACTCATTCGCGAAAAGGATCGAGTTAATTTTAACTCTACTCTATCCATTCGCGAAAAGGCCCTAAGTGACTCCATCTTTATAAACTACCGAAGTAACTAAGTTCCAAATAGTTTTATCATTCATGAAACAACTTCCAAAAATATCATCATTTTCAACGAATATTTCACAAATTACCCCCTCTTTGGCCCGCGCACCCACGCCGCGGTACGCAAATTAGTAGGATAAAATTTAGGTTAAAGAACAAATCGTAGGTACTAGTTCGGTAAAACGTATGTTAGAATTTAATCTAAGAATCTAAGAACGTGGAATTCGTTAATATAATTTTTATTTAGCTAGAAAATACGTAAAGTTACGTAAAGTTAACTATGTGCATATTTTTTTCATCTTTTTACGTTTTACTTTCCTCTTTGTCCTCGGTCTAGTGAGAACAAGGGCTTTCAGCAGCAAGAAACAATTGTTGCTAAGACTAATGACCGGCGTCCTTTGTTTTCGGCCAAAAAGTTCAAGTGAAACTTAAGAGTGGGGGGCCGAAAACAAGTAAATTATAAACTATTATTAACTACAATAAAGTAATTTATTCACTCAACTTAACTTATTGGAGTCTCACCTGTTTTGTATGGGCCCAGAATGGCCAAAATTTTACAATTTTCTGTCGATTTTTGGGCAAGCTAAGCTCACATTTTCAACGTTTGTCCCTTTGGTTACGTTTATGTGTAAACCCAAAATTTTATAAAATTCGCCCAAGTTTCGTCCCCAAAATTCATCAAAAAGTGGTCAGTTGGGGAGTAATATTTTACCATAATCATTAATCTGAACTCCAACTGACCTCCAGGCAAAAAAGAGCCTGGACTGAGATGTGTAAAAGATAGGAAGCTTCTAGAAACTTCTAGAAGTTTTCCCTCAAAATTAAAGCCGCCGCCCTAATTACAAGCTGTCAGCGAGCTGTCGCTCGCTCCCAATTTCAAAAATTTTAATCAGTGTTACAGTATTACACATCTCAGTCCAGGCTCTTTTTGGCCTGGAGGTCAGTTGGAGTTCAGATTAATGATAATGGTAAAATATTACCCCCCCCCCCCACAACTGACCACTTTTTGATGAATTTTGGGGACGAAACTTGGGCGAATTTTATAAAATTTTGGGTTTACACATAAACGTAACCAAAGGGACAAACGATGAAAATGTGAGCTTAGCTTGCCCAAAAATCGACAGAAAATTGTAAAATTTTGTCCATTCTGGGCCCCGTACAAAACAGGTGAGACTCCAATAAGTTAAGTTGAGTGAATAAATTACTTTATTGTAGTTAATAATAGTTTATAATTTACTTGTTTTCGGCCCCCCACTCTTAAGTTTCACTTGAACTTTTTGGCCGAAAACAAAGGACGCCGGTCATTAGTCTTAGCAACAATTGTTTCTTGCTGCTGAAAGCCCTTGTTCTCACTAGACCGAGGACAAAGAGGAAAGTAAAACGTAAAAAGATGAAAAAATATGCACATAGTTAACTTTACGTATTTTCTAGCTAAATAAAAATTATATTAACGAATTCCACGTGCTTAGATTCTTAGATTAAATTCTAACATACGTTTTACCGAACTAGTACCTACGATTTGTTCTTTAACCTAAATTTTATCCTACTAATTTGCGTACCGCGGCGTGGGCGCGCGGGCCAAAGAGGGGGTAATTTGTGAAATATTCGTTGAAAATGATGATATTTTTGGAAGTTGTTTCATGAATGATAAAACTATTTGGAACTTAGTTACTTCGGTAGTTTATAAAGATGGAGTCACTTAGTTGAAAGTTGGAGTTGTCAGTCTTGGTTTAAGTTTAGGTGTAGTTGGTTGGATTTTACTTGTGTCAACGGCAGCTGAGACTATTTTTGTGGTTTTGTACGATTTTTGGTCGTTTGGAGTAATATTTGATTTTGTGGCTTTTCGTATATTTTATGAAAATGTTGTTCAGTAGTTTCGTGTAAAGTCAAGATTAAAGTATCGTGTTTATTTCGCTGGTTTTAACTAGGTTTTTATGAATAGGCACGAGGAGGAGCTGTAGGCATACACTACCGATTGTGAACCTGCAGAAAATTAGTCAAGTCCGTTTTATTAGCAGTACAGGCAACAACTACATTTTTTACATTACCTAGATTTAATTTCTTTTCTTTTGGTTTAATTTATTTTTGGGGCAATTAGGCCCCCTTCAAACCAGTAGGATAACGAAAAAGTGTATACTAACTCTCTCTTCGAGAGGCAATTCTTCTGCTGGCCAGCCTAAAGTTCAGGTGGGGACAACTTCCTAGACAATAGGGCTGGACTTAACACAAAAGTTGTGTAAGTCTTGGATAAGGTTAAACCTTTTAGAGAAAATTAAAATTACGAAATAAAGAACATTTCACTAAAACATTTTCGACCATAACTTTCTCGATTTTGGGAGTTAGAAGATAAAATCTACATTTTTGGAATCAGTGAAGAATTGTCTTTCGATTAAGCCTAAGTCATGTTTCCACATAAAATTTCGCCCATTACGTAATTATTACCTAATTAACACTAATTAACCCTAATTAACACTAACTAACTCATATTATTGCTAATGTAACCTAACATCAAAAATGGAAAATTAAAGCCAAATGACACTAAATACAACTACCTACGTTTGAATATCATTACCTACGCATACCTAACTACATATTGCTGATAATTAATGCTAATTCCGCCTACTAGCCATTGTATATTGATGAACCATCTTCATATGACTATGCTGGATAATGAACTGAGATTGTTACTTGCTACTAAAGAGAAATTAAACGTTTTCTTCGATCACATTAAGATTTTTTCCTTTCGTTTCTGGGTAATTGACAATGGGCTGTTAACTGCTTGATAATAGATTCTAATGAAAAGGCATCAGCTTTTCATTATGCACAGATACTTGGGATTTTTGTTATTATCTACTTAAAAACAGGGATAATGAGATTTTAATGAAAAGGCACCCGCTTTTCACAAAGAAACAACAGTAGAGGATTTCTATTACAGATCTCTGATTACCTATCTAATTAGTATGCGTATTGGGTTGTAAAGTCGTTCTCTTAGTATTAATAGCATTCCTGACCCTATAATGTGAATTTAACTAATCTTCCCCTTTGTTTTATGAGGAGTTAATTATATTTTAGAGATTGGCAACCCTGCTCTTAATCACATATGGATACAATTACAGCTTGGACGTTCATTCATACGAAATATAATCATAAAAATCTTCAACTTGGGCTATTTTCTGGGATCTTCTTTGGCATTTTCGAATGACAATTGATCAATTCCTTCTTTTTGGATTAATTCTTCAAAACTGGATTTTTTATTTAACTAATTCCATTACACATTTTCCATTTTACGCAATTTACGACTGCCGTTTCCTGTGGCTTACGGAAACCACATTAGAAATCAACAGAAATTGAGAATATCTTAGTTTTGTCGTAATGATTTAAATAAATAATGGCAGCTTCACCGCAGTATCGTAGTCAGTCATACCGCTTTGTCCGCTCATCGAAACCAGGCTGGTGCTAGATTAAAAGCCAAAATTCACTGAAGTGGTGGATAAGATCTGGAACTGAAATAAAATTTTAATTCCTTAGGATTCAATTTTTTCTTAAACTATCTAGGTAATACGCATAACATTTAGGTACAGAATATTAGATTTGGCTAGTGTTTCAAGATAGATTTTTAAAACTGTAAATTCTGGAACTATGGTCAGGCTTTCCATACTATTTATTGTAGTGTGGGGGTGGGTGTGGTCGGCATAAGCAGCGGTATAGGTGCATGGTTTCACGTTCACCAGGGTCCAGGGGGGGAGGTTGGAGGTGGGGGTATCCCCCCCAAAATCTTCGAGCAACTCTACCCCTCCAGATTTTTTGACTATCCCTCCCTCCAGTTTTGGTTAAACCCCCCCCATAGGTGTAATTGGGGGGGGGGGGGTTGGGGGGGGTAACCCCCCAGCCATTTTTACGAACCCCCCTCAAAAATTTTTGGGGGGGACGCCCCCCCCCAACTGGGGGGGGGGTAGTCGCGCCGAAGGCGCGAAAAATGGCCAAAAATTGGGTATTGTTAGGGTGAATTTTGAAAAAAATTTTCAAAAATGTTCAAATTTTTGGCAAACTGTTTATTATTATGAGACACATACACGTTTTTAACGGTATTATGGACCTTATGACTCAATATCGACCTTATTTTGGACATAGAAACATGTTGACAATCAAGTTTTCGAGTTTAAACCCACTGTCTAATGTTAATATTACTTTAGGGTTAGATGTTTCTTATCATTAGAAACGGCTGAAAATGCGATTTTTTGGCATAAAAATTGAAAAATTTTTTGGGGGAGGGTTGGGGGGGGGGGGGGGGGGGTTGGGGGGGGGGGTCTCCAGAGGGGGGCCCCAGCCCCCCCCAGAAAATGTTGGGGGGGGGGGGGGGGAGCCTCCCCCGCCCCAAATCTCCGTTACACCTATGGGGGTAACCCATAGGTGTAAGGTGGGGGGGGTTGGGGTAGTAGCCCCCCCAAGCCTTTTGTCAACCCTCCCCCAAAACTTTTTTGGGGGGGGGGGACGTCCCCCCCCCCCAACTGGGGGGGGGGGGGGGGTAGGCTCTCCGAAGGGGCGCAAAATGGCCAAAAGTTGGGTATTTTTAGGGTAAATTTGGAAAAAATTTTCAAAAATGTCGAAATTTTTGGCTTAAACTGTTTATTATTATGAGAAATACACGTTTTTAACTGTATTATGGATCTTATGACTCAATATTGACCTTATTTTGGACTTGGAAACATGTTGGCGATCAAGTTTTTGAGTTTAAAACCACTGTCTAATGTTAAAATTACTTTATGGTTAGATGTTTTTCATCATTAGAAACGGCTGAAACTGCGATTTTTGGCATAAAAAATGAAAAATTTTTTTGGGGGAGGGTTGGGGGGGGGTCCTGGGGGGGGGGGGGGTTGGGGGCATAGTTTTCCTGGAACTTTGGGTCTCGGGGGGGCAAATCTTGGCCGACCTCCGAAATGTGATGGGGTACTCCCCCCAACCCCCACCTCCAGAATTCGGACCTTAGAAATTTCGAAAAATGGCCAAAAAATGCAAAATTTTCTGTAATTTAGCCCTTTTTTCATCAAAATAAGGCTTGTTTTTAACGTTTTAGGTGTTTTTGCACCGTTTTAAAGCGATTTTAGGTCAAAATTTTGGAAAAATTTTTCAAAAAATGACCATTTTTCGACCAAATTTAGCTAACTTTTTGGGTCCAAAAATCGTTGGGGGGGGTTCGGGGGGGGGGGGTAGCCAAAAGGTGGGGGAGGGTAATTCCAAAAAACAGGGGGGGGGGGTAAATATGGTCAAAATTTTTGGGCGGGGGGGATACCCCCAATTCCCCCCCCCCCCCAAAGGAAACTATGGTTGGGGGGGTCGCCAGAGGGGCCCCCCCAGAAAATGTTGGGGGGGGAGCCTCCTCCCCCACCCCTAATCTCCGTTACACCTATGGGGTAACCCCCCAGCCATTTTTACGAACCCCCCTCAAAAATTTTTGGGGGACCAACTGGGGGGGGGGTCATCGGGCCGAAGGCGCGAAAAATTGGTCAAAACTTGGGTATTTTTAGGGTAAATTCTGCAAAATTTTTCAAAAAAGTTCAAATGTTTCAAATGTTTATTATTGCGAGAAATACACGTTTTTAACGGTTTTATAGACTTTCTGGCTCAATATTGACCTTATTTTAGACTTAGACACATGTTGGCAATCAAGTTTTCGAGTTTAAAACCTGGGCTTATTCTAGGGATTTTTTCTTGGGGTGGCTCTTTGGGGGGCCCCTCGGGGTCGGGGGGCGAGTCATTTTGGGAGGGGGCGAAAATGTTTGAAAATTTTTCTAAAAACATGCTAAAAATTGCGCTATTTTTATAGCAATCGCCAAAAATAAGCGGATTTAGTGCTTAAATAGGCAAAAATCGAGTAAAAGTCTCCGGCGAAGCCGGAAACTTTTTGAAAATTTGGCCTTCTAAGCGATTTTTTCAGGGCAAAAGTTGGTACCAAAAGGGGCACCCACTTTTTGTGGGGGGGGGGCGATTTTTGTGGGGGGACGATTTTTTGGGGGGGGTGAAGGGTGTTTATGGGGGGCGCCCCCGCCCCCTCCCCCCAGCATAGGTGTAACGGGGATTTGGGTCGGGGGGCCCCCTCCCCCGGAATTTTGGGGGGGCCCTTTTTAGACGCCCCCCAAACCCCCCCACGACCCCCCCAAACCTCCCCTTTTGACATAAAAATAGAAAAAATTTTTTGGGGGAGGTTTGGGGGGGGGGGTCGTGGGGGGTGTTTTTTGAACTTGACAATTGACAAAATTTTTGACCAATTTTACCCCCCCCCCCAGAATTTTTGACTTGCCCTCCCCCAACTTTCGGCTACCCACCCCCCCGAACCCCCCCAGCGATTTTCGGGCCCAATAAGTTATCTAAATTTGGCCGAAAAATGGTCATTTTTTGAAAAATTTTTCTAAAATTTTGACTTAAAATCGCTTTAAAACGGTGCAAAAACGCCAAAAACGATAAAAACAAATCTTGTTTTGACGAAAAAAGAGTTAAAATACAGAAAATTTTGCGTTTTTAGGCCATTTTTCGAAATTTCTGAAGTCCGAACTCTGGGGGGGGGTGGGGGGGTACCCCCCATCACATTTCTTGGGTCCACCACCAACCACCCAAGATTTACCCCCCCCCCAGACCCAAAGTTCCAGGGAAGCTATGCTCCTGCTTCCTGCTCATTTTATGACATTTTGAAAATGACACCTATATATATACTTTTAGGCATAGGTGTACCTTGAGAAAACGTTGGGGGAGGGGGTAGCCGAAATTAGGGTGCGTGGGGTCCGGAAAAATCGAACACACGAAGCCCATTTCTAGAAAACAATTAGAAAAAATTTAATTTTTTCTAATTGTTTTCTAATTGTTTTCTACAGTTATGAAATTTTTTCTAATTGTTTTCTAATTGATTTCTAATTGTTTTCTAATGTGGAAAACAATTAGAAAACAATATTAAAATTGTTTTCTAATTGTTTTTTAATAGTTTTCTAATTGTTTTTTAAATTAGAAAACAATTAGAAATTAATTCGAAATTTTTTCTAATTGTTTTCTAATTGTTTTGTAACATTGTAAAATATAGCAAAATTAGTCAAACTCTTTCTTTTTTCCTGTCCAGCTGATTCATATTAAACTTAGCTCCCTATACTTATACTTGACGCATGCTTAAACATTTCATTGTAGTGTTCGTGTACAGTACAGCT
>JASAND010014821.1:0-40161 GCA_030248195.1 Trissonchulus latispiculum
TTAGGCTACATGTTTGAATTAAAGCAATTTTCCAGTGCCTGTGCTCATTCTATGACGCAATGTAATATGAAACAACTAACATTAGAAAATAGCAACCTATATATTTTGGGAACTGGATCGGTTTTGGTTTTTTTTATATATAACACCTTAATGTTAAAGATTGATCCTTTGCTTCAAGTTTTCGCAAAACTTTTGGCTTCAAAACTAATCGTTTCAAAATGTCAAATTCAAGAATTCTGAGATCAAATATTTCTACATCTAAAATAACAGTGAGTAAACTCCTTCGTTTAAACCTAAATCTTAAAACTAGTCTATTACGAGAAAACGCCTACATGCAATTGGTTTATCTGAAATCCATTGTTTTGTCGTTGCTCAGTCACAACTGACTGAAGTTCAGAATTCCCTGGTACAGCCTCCGTCGTGAATTGCGCTTCGTTTATTTGTCTCCTTGCTGGAAGTTTAGGAGGAAGTCGATGTGCGATGAGCGCCAGTATTGGATGTCTTGTTAATCTTAACCAATCAGCGTGCTTCACCAACCTGAGATCGAATAAAAACGAAGAAGATAAAAGCTGATTTCCAAAGGGAGCTTTGCCAAAGAAAAGGTAATTTCAAGTTTATTAGTATGTGAATGTGTATCCTAAAAAATGTTTACTTTCGCACATCATCCACATATCAACTGAAGACTTAATAAACGATGTTCACACTAGGGCGAAAGCACAAGCACAGTACAGGCGCAAGCATAAGCATAACCGGTTGACGAAAAATGACTAGTTTTCGCCGTCGGGGTCAAGTTGGGTCGTGGGGGCTAGCAAATCGGGTCGGTTGAAGGACAGAGCTTTAGTAATACGTCTGTGTAACTTCCCTGGTGGGTAGCCCCTCTTGACCAGGTCTTCCTTCAGCTGAAGGCACCGTAAATTTCCCCACATCAGGTTCTGAACAGATGCGAAATTCTGGAGCCTGGCTCATACCAACGTACTGCATTCAAAAGTTATATATTTGGGCCGTGGCTGGATTTCACTCAGGGCCTCTGTCTACTCGGTGCATTTGTAGTCACGGGGCCGGACTGGATTTTGCACAGACCCTATTATTCAAGTTAAGTCTGACAATGTATATATTTTCTGAAAAAATCAAACATCAGATTTTAAAAATTTTTTACGTTTTAAAATTTAAATGTGCATAAATTTTAAAAACTGTAGGTAAAGAAATAGTAGACGGAAATAGTTATAGGTGGCTGTGGTCTTGACCCGTATGGATGAATGAGCTAAACATGATTAGGAAAAAGTCATATTAATGCGTTAACGCAAAATAATTGTCTTGTGTGCAAGAAAGAACCTGAATTCACTTAAATCATTTCCTAGTCTAACAGCTGTAAGGTAATATCTTGTTAGATAAATATGAGATTGAGTTTATATTAAAAGTGAGGGTACTGTCTCAGGCGACGCTAATAGCATTTGCCTAATTTCCAAGAACAGCTACCTATATGAACTATATAAAATATGAGTAGCATCGCCAAAAGTAGGTAATGCCATGCGCTGTATGTATTTTGTTCTAAAATTTATCTTGAATCTTCCCCGCAGCCGTATCGAATGTCATTTACGTCTTCACGAGGGAGAGTACAGATATATGGGTGGTCCATGCGTCTTTGGCTTCGTCAAATTGGATTTCCTCCATCAAATTCAGGACTTACAGTACGAATGTTTGAGCAAGATTCAGGTAAAGTTAACAAATTCGGCGACTGCGTATGGGCTGTATGAATGGTGGACAGAACATTATCGATGGTACAGATATTAGTTAAAACGTATTTGTGGCCTCCGACCCGTCGTGGCAGATCCAAAGTCTGTTCCAGATTGGACACGCTTCGTCGGCGACAGTTCGATAAATTGACTGGAGGAGGTATAACATCTGCAGTATCCAATGGCTTCGGTCATTTACGAAGCAAAACCTTGTCTTCTTGCTTACAACCATTTCCGCTCAGGGCAGTGAGACTGAACTTTCTGGGTTCTGCATCCTGAAGTCCAAGAGTCTTGCGGACTGCGACGACATGGTACAGGGCACTGGCACTTGAAGGAAATGTTGTTTCTTTTTTGGTGCATGGCAACAGCGTATCGCTTGCCTTCGGAGCCGATAACCATGAAACCTGTGGCGTCAAGGACGTGGATGACTCTGCGTTCGTTGACTGTCGATGCGTCCATTGCGCTCAGCGCCGTGGAATCATGGATGGCAGCCTCAGGATGTTCAGCTTGAGCAGGATGTTCGCGATAGTCAGGAATCATGTTTCGAAAATAAGACCGAAATAACGAGGGCAGAAATGGACGGAAGTTCTGGCGTATCGGTAGTTCTGGTTGAAAATGCACGGTAGCCGACCCGGAGCTCGCAGTTTCCTAGTCCATGTTTGCCTCTGGTATTTTCAGAATGGTAGTATCGGTAAAGTTCGTGGAGGTTAAGGCATGCAGCATCTACTGGTCGTTCGTGCCATTCGATTAGGCGTTGGATCACAGCATTAATAACACTCTCGGTTACGTTGGACGTAATACCATAGAAAGCATTATAGCAGTTTAAGTCAGCCAATACCCATTTTCCTAAATTTTCCAAAATACAAATTTTTAAAGAGCTTAGACCACACTTGAGATTTCTTCTGGTGGTCTGATTCAGTTTCTTCAACAGAATCGCATTGAAGTTTATTTAACAAAATTGCGGTTCCAGCAGTATACGTATTTAACGAAACCGCCAAACAAGAAAATGAAAATTCGCGATCGGTTACCTATGGAATGGAGTATTTGCTGCTTTGTGGAATCTGTTTGAACACAGACTCCACAAATTCGTCATGATTTTTTGCCAATTTTTGTTCATAGACGAGGTATCGTATCGTATCGTATCGTAATTTTTGTTCATAGACGAGCGCATCGCTTGCCTTCGGAGCCGATAACCATGAAACCTGTGGCGTCAAGGACGTGGATGACTCTGCGTTCGTTGACTGTCGATGCGTCCATTGCGCTCAGCGCCGTGGAATCATGGATGGCAGCCTCAGGATGTTCAGCTTGAGCAGGATGTTCGCGATCGTCAGGAATCATGTTTCGAAAATAGGAAACTGTTTGAACACATACTCCACAAATTCGTCATGATTTTTTGCCAATTTTTGTTCATAGACGAGGTATGCGAAGGGCACTACAGGAGAGTCCACAAACAAGAGATGTCAAAATCTTAGGACAGATACATAAAATGAACCAACTTGGAAATAAGAGAAACAACTATGCTCAGGCGTATCTGAATTCGAGCGATAAATCCTTTGTCGTCAGGGCCTCCCAAATGGTAGGCTACTTCAAGAAGGTTGTAGGCAGCATCGTGAGTGAGACGTAATCGGCGGTTTTCGGCTTTCAGGTGATTTCGGACTTTCTCAGGATCTCTTGGCTTATATACTGCGTCGTGCCTTGGCGGCTGCGAACAATAAATGCAAAGCTGGCGGTAGATCTTGGGGGTACATTAAAAATCCAGCTGGACCGTCAACTTTTTTGTTTCAGGGATGTGTCGCGAGCGAGCTACCATAATTTGTCGTTTTATTCGACGAATTTCCTGAATATTCCATAACATTCTCGAACGTTCCACAGTTTTCGAAAATGTTCGATAACGTCCTAGAAATTTCAAGAACATTCTTTTCCTGAACCTTCTAGAACTTTCTATGAAGACTATATAAAGAGACAGAACTTCACTAACGGAACTAACTTTAGTTGAGTTCGTTTATTATTAAGGTTATCTACAGTTTATGTTACTACCTTCTACAATATCAGTTTGTCTTATTTTCTTAGTTACATTTTTGTTACGTCATTAAGCTTTACTTTGCATCCAGTTTTCACTTCCTCATTTTTGTGGTCGCATTAACCACAGGATGGGGATTGACAAATGAAAGGGAAGGATCCATGCATGCGATTACTGGGTAGAACATCAGCGGCCACAGAGTGATCACCGATGTAATGGATCGAAATAAAATCAGGTTTCGTCAAAGAAACGTTTTCGATTCAACGAAAAGCGAGGGAGCCATATTTTTCATTTGGGGATGCGATGTTGAAAAATGTTTTCTGCAGCCGCAGATTTGAAGTTCTAGTACTTTTGTTTCCCTTGTTAATATAATTATACTGATCACAGCGGCAGTCCTGTCCGAGATCCACAGCGTAAACGTAGACCGGTCGTCGGGCGGCTTCACGGCGGGAGTGGTGGATAAATTTTTTGGTCGCGACAGTCCAAAATTTATTCGACACGTTCCTGACCGATGAGTTCATTAGGATTATCAAACCTAAAATAGACATTGACATCGCCGCCGCCGCCAATAAAAGGAGGAGAAGGATGAAGAACGGGGCGGAGAGGGGGGTGCTAGATGTTTGAAGCGGACCGTGGGAAGAATAAATGTCGATAGTTGCATAAAGATACAAGGGTAACCGACTTCAGAAAGATCGACAATCCAATTTGGTGCCACGAGTTTAATATTCTGTTGGCAAAGACATAAAAAGACAACGGCAGAAACAAAGACGAAAACTCACAAAAATCAAGATATTTCACAAAAGATAATATGAAATATGAAAAAGGGCCAGGCACCAAAATTAGTTAAAAATAGGTAAACAAACAAACAACCTTTGACAATAGAATCCAAATGTGACGCAAAATAACCCGAGTTAACAATAATAGGGGAGAGCGCCAAAACTCCAACCTGTCAGAGTGACCCCCAGAGATAAAAATTTGAAGAACTGAAAACATTAGAATAACCAAGTGTTAGCACCTGTACACTGTACAACAGCTACATATTACTGAAACATTCAACATTTTCATGCTTTCCTTGCTGGGCTTAAGACTAGCTTTGATATGTTGTGAAACGCGCGAACCATAACTTTTTATTAAGAATTATTAAACAATTCTATATTGGGCATGTGGTATTTGTCGGGATGGTGTTTACAATTTTATAGCGACTACCGCAAACCTAGTCAACTCTGGAATGTTACATTTTCTTACATTATCTCTGGATTCTAGACCTTTAAATGTCTTGACATATTCAGAAGCTTTTCAATGAGCCGAGCATTATACTTTGAAAGGTCACATTTTCACATTTAATCTTGTCGTTTTCTATTTCAACGAAATAGATGTATTTTATACTTAAAGATGGGTCATGCCAGTTTTAATTACAAAGTTCATAATGCAAATGAACTTTCAATCCATCATTGCATTCATCTTGCATCGTTATTTGTCATGAACAACACAACTGTTCCAGCCACAATCCTTCCAACAGTTTTCTACATTTTGTATGCTGTAGAAGGTGTCATACAAATACTAGGGAACTTAATTATATTGGTGGCAATTTGGCGCTCCTCTAATTTGCGCAAGAAGGAGTATTGTCTTCCAGCAGCCCTGGCCATTTCAGACCTAATAATGGGAGCTGGACAACTACATGCTGGGATTTACAGAAACTATATAATTCACAGTGCTAACAGCAACATCCTGGTTACGAAGTGGGATTGCATAAGAACGTTTCAAGTATTCTGTTTTCTGTTTGGCTCATTTTCTGGTCCATTCGTGCTATTATTGATTTCAATCGATCGGCTGATCGCTTGTGTTAGTATTTCCGCTTATTCTAAGATAACAGCAAAGCGTGTTATCTCACTAAGCACCGTACCTTTTCTTATTGCCACAACGCTAACCGGGACAGCCTACATCAGCACGTACTTCGAGCCGCGTTTACAAATATCCCATCCAACTTGTATAATAGGGATGGCAGTTGCATGGTGGATGGAACTGATAAATTATTGGTATATGTTCGCGACTGGGATACTAAACGTTATTGTTTATATGGTAGCTATGTACTTTCTATACAACAATCGAAATGATTCTGTTTCTAAGGCTATGAAACGGAACAAAGAACGACAATTGAGTGTAACCAAGACATTGTTGATTGTAATAGTTTCTACGTTTATATTCCATACTTTGCCAGGATTAATTGTGAGTACTACTGTGGGGAAGATTCCAAGGTCCGCTTATATGATTTTAGCTCCGGTAGCTTGGATTCTCATTAACGGAAATTCTGCAAACAGTCTTTTCATCGATTTATATAAACACAAAGAAATTCGCATTTCTGTTCTGGAACTTTTCTGCAAATATGAACAGACTCAAGTAAAATCTAAAGTCGAATCACATACGGCTGTTAAAGTCATGACTACATTTTAATTGCCCAATGGTATTTTATACTATTATTATACTATTATTTATACTATTACTTTATCTATCCATGCTACTTCAACTTATACTGTTATAGGTGTACACTGTTATTGTCATATATTGTTTGGCCGTGAAGTGAGATCAGTCAATAACTATGCCTCTATTCCCGAAGAACCTTCTAGAGTTCCTGCGTATGCACCAAGTGTAGACCAGGACTATGATGACGCTTACACGGATGTTAGGCAGCAGGTTTGAAAGCCCAGGAACACCAAAAATACTACTATAATAGGAAGATGTTCGGTGAGCCATACAAAGAAGGTAATCCGGTATACTTGGACAATCCTTATTTGAAGCTGACCAAATCTAACTTTGCCCCTCTTTGGAATGGTCCATATACTGTTTTGAAACGTTTCGCGGATGCCACATATTGTATTCAAAATGGTGGCAAAAAGTCTACTCCGACGGTAGTACACTTCAACAGACTTCGCCCTTTTGAAAGGCTATCTAATTGTCTCCATATTTAACAAGAAGTCACTGACTCAGATTCAAGCGGAAACAAGCCCGTTAAAGTCATAACCTCAAAAGCAGTTCTCTTGTGTATTTGGTTCAGCGAAGATAACACGCAGACCGCCGAATCGCCTGCAGCTAGCATTTTAAAACAGGGAGAAGTATAAGGAAAATGTAATCCAAGCGAAAATGAGACGAAAATGAAAACTCAAGAATCACAGATTTCAAAAATTTTAAATGTTTTAAGTTTTAAAATTTAAATGTGCATAAATTTTAAAGTAATTTAATCTTTATGTAAAGAAATAACAGACGGAAATTAGTCGAATTTTGTATCAAATTAAAGGTCTCGTTCAAGAGAATGTGAATATGAATCAACTAATCGGATTGGGGAGGCACGCGGTTCCAAAGGGCCCATATCCCGAAAAACAAAAGTTGCTCCGATCGTTTCAAACTTGGATTCATTTGAAAGCTCTCTTCACGCTGAGTAAAAGATATAATTGTGTCATTTCTCAAAAATGTTGCATGCGAAAGCTATCCCTCTGTAAACCCTCTTTAAAGTTTAAAGTAAAAATGCTTGGAAACTTTTCGAGGGTATAATCTAGGTGTCAATATGACGGTTCCTTTGAAGTTTGTATAAATTAGCTTATCTTACGTATGAGTAAAGATCAAAAGCTACAATTGCTGACAGCCTTGACAGCTCACAGCTTTCGCTTGCTTTGTTTAAACTCTCAAAAGTGTCCAAAATTCCCATTTTTACGGTTTAAAGCGGAATAACTTTCGCAGGAAGAATTTAGGAGCCATGACCCAGTTAAAACTTTTATTCAACGTGATCGAGTGCTTTTAACTGAGCCCATGTTTGTAGCGACGGGAGCAACTTGGGATATAGGCCCGTTAGAACCACCTGTTTAGTCTATTATTTCTTTTCCAAATTTATGCACATTTAAATTTTACTATTTAAACCTTTTAAAGTTTTAGAAATCCGTGGTTTCTGAGCTTTACAAGACATATGCTTCTTCAGACCATAGCTTGATATACTCTATGGAATTCAACCTTTTGGTCCAGTTCAAGTTTGCTAGGCTACAGTACCAACTGTTTTGAATAATACGCTAAAGTGAATCTAGCTAACCAACCTATTAGTAGAGAATAAAACAACTTTTACTGCACGAAAGAAACGTAAAGCTGTATCTTAGCATACGTGGACTCCTGGCAGATAGTTACTATAGCTTAACGGTTGTAAAAACGCACCAAAGCATATTGGGACGTCATATTTTTATCATATCGACTAAATATGACCATCTATCTACCAGATAACAAAATATCGTGTCAAAAAAGAGAAATGCCACAGCAAGGAAGCATCTCACACAAAAGATCTTATTCTCAAAGTTTTGAATAGCACATATTTTAAACTTCCTCAATTCAAACAATTATCAGCGACTAGTTAACTAAATTGAACACTGCTAAACGAGATAAATATCTGTACGATGGCCATGCCAAAGTAGCGGGCGAAATCAATAACCAGAATCCGGAACCTCCGACTGATAATCATTAATGTATTCTTAGGGCCTTTTCAAGAAAGGGTAGAGTAGAGTTAAAATTAACTCGATCCTTTTCATGAAATAGTTAAATAAGGGAGTCTCAAGTTTGAATGGAGTTAAGACGAGTTAAAATGGCTAATTTTAACTCTACTCCACTCTACTCTACCCTTTCTTGAAAAGATCCTTAGACACGCATTTTACCTCACTATCTCCCTAACCTTCGCATATCCCAAGCAAAATGCAAGGTCTCCATCGATTTTTAAATGTATCAGAACATCACAACTATAAAAACCCATAAAATTATAGAGGAGACTGGAACTGAGAAAGCCATGCGCCAGGAGAAATTTCTCGTAGCAGCAAAAGCGCCGCCAATCATCAGTCGACCAAGCACTTATGCCTTCAAAGGTTCTTTTCCCAGTAAGCCCCAACAAAGGCATCAGCCAAATATCTAACGCTGGCTGTCCTCACAGACGAAACCAGCGACAAGCCTCACAGGACAATATCCATCACAAATTAGCTATTGTGTACATAACCATTTCCCCATTTCCCCATAACCGTTGTAGCTGAGATATTGCTGTTAACACTGTGAACTATCAGTAAGTCAGTAATAAGACGTACGGTTGTCGAGCAATTTTACCTCAAAGTTGAGGTTTCATGTGCTAAGCATAGTAAACTAGACAAGTTTCACTTTTTTGTCTAGTGTCAAACATCCCAAACTGAGCAGTGCTAACCATCCCTTGTCTGTATTAGAAAGGCCTGGATAAGTACTGTGATTTGTTCGAATTAGAATTTTGATTTAGACCTTTAAACGGTTTTAAACAATTTTTGAAAAATTAAACATTGACCCGATTTTAAAGTGACTTCAAATTTTAAATCTTGTACAGTTTAAACGATTTCTCTATTTCAGCTGATTTTTGACTAGTTGTGCTATGTCGCATCGATTTGCCGCAACCAATGTAAACTAAACTAGCTGACAAGGGAAACTGTTTAAAAATTTGTTGCGGGGGCAATATACGTCGTAGGCACGCAAACTTTATATCGTTGGATTCAGTTCAGATTAAGCCTTCTGATTATGCTATGTTTATTCATTTTTGCTGGATTAGCATTGCCAAAAGTTAGGTAAAAAGTAGTATTTTTCGAAAAAATCGATTTTAAAATTTTGAAAACCCACATAGATCACGTAAAGCTGACACATAAGCTGTCCTGAAAATCCAGTTGAAAACTGTTTCCATTGCGTGAGTCGGGAGTAATAGCCAGTCAAACTTAGGGCCTTTTCGCGAATGGGTTAAATGAGTTAAATTTAACTCGATCCTTTTCACGAATGGGTTAAACGAGTTAAAATTAACTCGCCGAGTTAAGCAGAGTTAAAATTTTTAACTCTACGCTCATTCGCGAAAAGAGTTAAAAATTAACTCTTTTAACTCTACTCTTTTCGTGAATGACACGTGGAGTTAAAAACCTGCAGAGTTAAATTTAACTCTACCCTTTTCATGAATGGGTTAAATTTAACTCTTTTAACTCGCTTACGAGATTTTACATTGAATTTTAACCCGCGTCTCAGCACGGGGGTTAAACGAGTTAAAATCTTCTATCCTTTGCATTGTTATTGCCACATTTTGCGCGCGTAATGAAGCTTTAAAAATGACAAGATAATCGAGCCAATGAAAGTGCAACATAGAATTTCATTGGATGGTTCATAATGCTTCAAAATTACTTAAGCATTTGCCAACAATCTGCTGAATTATTTACGCTGAAGTAACGAAATAGGCTACTTAATAAAATAAAAATAGATCGAACAAAATGTTTTAAACATGCTGCATTTTTAGAAATAATAATTAAATAAAATTAATTAAAGTAAAATAATTAATTATCATTATAAATAGGCTCTAAATCATTTTTTGTAAATTATTTAACACCACCTATAAATGCAAATTTGAAGTATGTGTTAGAGATGAGGACGAGCCGGACCTTTCCGGCTCGGCTCGGCTCGCGAGAAAACGAGGTCGGCCCGGCTCGGCTCGCGGTCATACCCGGCTCGGCTAGGCTCGGCTCGGGAACATTTTGGAAGTGGGTCGGCTCGGCTCGGTTCGGCTCGCCAAGCTTGAAATTCGCTTGGAAGGTATTAAGAAAGCTAAAGAAAATTAAAAATTAGGATGCAAAATTGAAAACTAAAAACAGTCTTCACTGATGGTCATTTTGGTTGAAGAAGTTCTGAAATATGACAGGGAAATTTGGTCGAATTCCGGTTTTTGGTTGGAGTCGGCTCGGCTCGGCTCGGAGTTTCAATTCGCCGGCTCGGCTCGGCTCGGCTCGGCTCGGCTCGGGAGACATTGTTGCCCGGCTCGGCTCGGCGCGGCGCGCGCGGCGCGCCGAGCCGAGCCGCGAGCCAAAATCCTCATCTCTAGTATGTATGAGAGCTGACAACATGAAAAGTCGAATCAACGGGACACTACATACGACTAACCGAAAGCTCAATTTTTTCTCAAAAGGTGGATTAATTAAAGCTTTAATTTTGCCATGAAAATTACTGTAAACTTTAAAAAATTTGAATTTTTGACTTTTTAAAAGGACATCTAGACAAATGTTACGCGAACTTAGCTGCAACTGGTTCATCAGAATTACAGTACAGTATCAATTGTTATCCCAACTGTGATTCTAAGGGAAACCATTTCAATTCAAATTTGAAATCTCTACTGAATTTTAATAAGCCAACATTTTTCTATTTAATTTTGCTGCACCTATCTGTTTTAGTATTAAAGTTTAGTTGAAATTGACCAAAATTGCTCAAGTTTTTAGGAAAACCAAGAGAATCCGATTTTGCTGGAAATATGAACAAAGGTTTTTTGTGCTCTGTCGTGGTCTCAGCAAACTAACATGATGCCTGTTTTTCGGCTCAACTATTCATTAGCACTTTATTGTAGGCTCAATTGCAAGCTGGCAAAAGAAACAACGAAAACCTAGACAGAAACACTGTCTTTAGATTACTTTTCAGCGAACTCTGAAAATATACAGCTTTTCATGAAAATCGTAAAAATCTTAGGTTGGCTCCCCTTCAATTGCAGTTTTAGTCATATCGTTAACCCCTTAAAAGCTTAAACTTTGAAACTTTGCTGCAGATTGGTCAATAATTTGTTGAAATGGATCCATGCTAAATTTCAGCAAAATCGGTTAAAAACTGCAAGTTCACAGGGATTCGCCCGGATCGCCCTAGTACAGGATGTCGCTGCATTGAAAATGTAATAAATGTCTATTAGTGAAATGAGTAAATACCTTTTTGTTGTATTATTTTATTCAAAATTTTCCAACTGTAAAGAAGTTTTTTAAGTTCTCAAATGGTGAAAAGTTGGACATTGCGTAAGCAAAAACTATATTGTTATTTTAACTCTTTCATGTATGCAGAGAGTTAATTTTAACTCTACCAGTTTTAACTCTTTTAACTCTTTTCACGAATGCACAGAGTTCATTTTAACTCTGCCAGTTTTAACTCTTTTAACTCTTTGATTTTTAACCCTGCAGAGTTAAAAGAGTTAAAACAGGCAGAGTTAAAATTAACCCTGCGCATTCATGAAAAGGGTTAAAAGAGTTAATTTTAACTCTACTCTACTCTACTCTACTCTACCCATTCGCGAAAAGGCCCTTGGAAAAGCAGCAAAGATCAAAAAATTTTGAAAATCGAAAAATTTTATAACTATCGCAATTCTTGACCAAATTAGCTTATATTCGGGATACAATATGTTTGGGATATAGGCTAAGTTTTCACCAAACGGCTAGTTCGTGGCATCTACTGATCTTTCAAAACTTAAAAATCGGCTTCTTTGATGAATTTTTATTGTTGTCAAATTTTTTTACAAAAACAAGGTTCCTGCCATGACGATTCAGAAAATGTATACATTTCCGACCAAAAACGTACCACTAATTCACTATAAACAAAACAATTTCGCTCCCTACATTTTTTGGTCAGACTTTCGTATAATATTGTAGATTTCTAGCATAAAAACATTTGCAGCCATCACAATTGTTGGTCTGCACATTTCTGTATGTTCAGTTCTCCAAATATTCAGTCCAATTTTTGTGAAATTATCTACGTTGTACACGATAGTTTCATGCATTTGTTTGCTTTGATGCGGCCTAAGGTAAAGCTAAAAATGGAAAGTTCATGCTCTCTTTTATCCACGCTTGGGCGGTTTGATCAAAGTTTACTGACGCTTATGAAAATTCGCGTTCTCTTGCCCACTGTTTTTGTCTCACACATTCTAATCCGACGCAAGCACAGCAAGCTTTAAATATATCTTTTCACCGAATTATCCTAGTTTCACAGACGTTCATTGTCTTGAATTCTATTATTTATCCCAGCCTTTTAAATCATATCACTTTAGATGTCTCAGTACATTTTTTAATTTCTCAACTGGTATCAACTGGTCATATTGTCAAATTTAAGCCTGCCATTTTATATTTCTATACAATTTCACATGAAAATTGCTTGCACTTGGTTTCAAATGCACTTCTAATTCGAAGACAACTTTATTTTAGCGAGCTGTAATTACAAAGTCCACATTCGCAGAGACATCATTGATGTAGTTCATTCTGTGGATTTTGAATTTTATCATAAACGTGAACACTGCAGATTATGGAAATGCACACACCATAAGAACACCACAGACACGGTGCCCTAGTCTGTTAACGTTTCGATATACCAAAATTATTGCAGTAACAGAAACTTTATCATGAACAATACCGCTTTTCCGACCAGTATCCTTTCAACGGTGTTTTATTCTCTGTACGCTATTGAAGGCGTCCTACAGATAGTGGGCAACATGATCATCTTATTAGCAATTTGGCGCTCCTCTGTTCTGCACAAGAAAGAGTACGTACTTCCAACTGCACTGGCTATAGCAGACCTTATAATGGGAACTGGGCAACTGCATGCTGGAATTTACAGAAATTACATAATCCACAGTATTAACAACCACATCTTAGTCACTAAATGGGACTGTATTAAAACGTTTCAAGTTTTTGGTTTCCTGTTTGGCTCATTTTCTGGTCCAGCAGTACTATTGCTGATTTCAATCGATCGGTTGATTGCTTGTATCAGTATCACGGCCTATGCCAAGCTGACAACAAAGCGAATTATTGCCCTAAGCCTGCTACCCTTTCTGATTGCTACAACCTTGAGCAGCACAGCCTATATCAGCACATATCTCGCGCCGCGTGAACGGATGTCGCATCCAACATGTATGATAGGGTTGGCGATTACATGGTGGATGGAATTGATTTTGTATTGGTATATGTGTGGAGTCGGACTACTAAGTGTTACTATTTATGTGGTAGCGATGTGGTTTCTATACTGCAATCGAAATGACTCTGTTTCTAACGCAATTAAACAGAACAAAGAACGGCAACTGAAGGTTACAAAAACATTGTTAATTGTAATATTTTGTACTTTTATGTTCCACACAATACCAATGTTAACTATGATTCTATGTGTGGGAAGGGTTCCTAGGTCAATTTACATTATTTTTGCTCCAATTGCGTTAGTTCTGATTAACGGAAATTCTGCAAACAATGTTTTCATTTATTTATATAAAAATGAAGAAATTCGTACTTCGATTTTGCAACTGCTCTGCTTGCATAGACATAATCATGGTACTTCTAAAGTTGAATCGCATACAGGTGTCAATGCTGTCTTTACATTATAATTGCAAATTCATGCATTGTAGGAAGATGTAATTTCTAGTTTGTTATTTCCACTACACCTGAGCAAATGAACACGTATTCGCACAGAACATTCTTGGAATTTTGTACCTTTCTAGCTATTGTTCTATTAGTATGTTTTAATATCATGAAACGTTTTTAAATGGCACCTATTTCTTGGTATGGAAAAAATATTTAAAGTTCTGAAATATTGGTTTTCGTACACTACAAGAGTAGGTTCTATTACAAAAGTTGCTCAGCTGTACGAGAGTCTTCAAAAGGTCCCCTTCAAATGGATATTGGAGAGAAATTTTAAAACCAGAAAATTTTGCAAAACCAGTTTTAAAAATCAGCTGAGTTTTGAGAAATATCTGTTTTCGTGTGAGATAAGCAGCTGGGTTAGCTCTGTTTTATCATAGAAGCAAAATGCCGCGACATAAAAAATGTCTCAGATTAACCTTGAATGTAGCCATTAATTTCAGAGTTTAGATTTTTGAAATCAACTGATACAAACGACTATATGGATGTTTACACTGTTCGAGTTTACTTCAAATACGCTATCCTTTATGTTTAATGTTTCTCGCTCTAATGTTCATGTCTACCTTGCATATACATTTTCGATCAGGCTAATTATGGTTCTACAGTCATTTTTATTTATACTTGCCCCATATTGTTCTTACCCCTCGTCCTCCTCCTTCTCTCTACCCGTAAAGTCTGTACCTTCTGCAGTCTTAAATTTTCCGCTTAGATTCGGCATAACAAACCGGTAAACTACCTGTGAACAACTGTAAGATTTACAATAGTCTGTGCCAAAGGAAAACTGTGACAGCGGCGAATTGTGCAGTACTTGTCAGTCAAAAATTCCAAAAACAGATGCTTTTATGCGTTGTCATAGTTTTTGTTAGCCACACCTACACATGATTTACCAGATTCTGAAGGCACTATGATAGCTTTTTTGTAACACGTATGCTTTTTGTTCAGAGTTTCTGTTGTGTCTGTCTTAGTTAGTACATGTCAATGGGCAATAAAATTGTGCGTTTGACTTGGGTAGCTTTGCTTTGAGATTAAGTGTCTCAATACCCAGATTCACCAGTGTTCGTATCCGCTTCACTGTGTTATAACACTGATATCAGATGGTCTTAAGATTGTGGTATCCTTTTGCGCAGTGTTTTTGAAAAGAATCTGCTAATCTGCTGTAATACGAAAAAAATTTGGGCCGAGGGGAATTTTCGGGTTTGGCCGAAATGCACAGAAAATCCGACGAGTGTATGATTTCGTAACTTCAGTTTTTGCAAAGTTAGAATTTCCGCTACAAAAGTGAGCATTTTCATTTCGCCAAAAGTGCGTAAGTTAACTATAGCTGACAGGGTAGCTACGCTTTGGGTAGTTTTATGCACCTAAACGACTTTTGACCAAATGACTAGCGTTTATCTTTAAGGCACTAAACTCTGATTAAAACACGATATTAATGTGCGCAATTGGACGATGTATCGCTTGCGCACAACTAAATCAATATTCTTCGTAACATGTGCTAGTAGTCTTGAATAAACTGATTTCTTTGAAAATGAAACTAACATAAACCATTTCTACTAGATCACCGAAATAGTCTTTGCCTCATACAAACCAAGTCATTAGAAATAGCTCAATTTAACAAAACTGTTCACTTTGGTACCCACTTTCCAGCAGTGTCAACCAATCTCTGATTTGTGTACTGAAAGAATAATGCAGAAAATGAAAACATTACATTCACCTGAAAATCTTTGACTGTTCCAAAACGTTTGAATCATATCCTTGCCTGTTCCAAGACGTTTGAATTTCGTCTATGTTCATAAAGAATAATCCAGTAAGGACAAATGTACTCTAGCAAATGTCAGCGCCATATAATTATTAGTTGTGGAACCGATTTGGTTTTGGTGGCATTTGTGCTGGAATATGTAAAAAAGGTACATGTTTTCAGCTATCGAAAATTTTAGCTTAGGCTAGCTTCTAGCCAGAACAAGTATCATAAGTGACTCTGACTGAAGATGGCTAACGCAAAAGCGTAGCCAGCAACAATTTCGGGGAGGATCAAACATTTTTCGGAACCCCCCTCACAGAAGCTGAGACATTTTCTATTTAGTGAGCTTCGTGTGATTTTTACAGAGCATTCTGTGACATTTGAAAATACTTAAGCCCCACCACATGTTCATGTACCCAAATAATGCAAAAGCTGGTTCAAAGTACGCCAAATAGTCGACATATGATTCCACGATACGCGCCAAGCTTTTTTTAAATGGGCGTTTGGAAAAAATCATGGGGGTCCACAATTTCGGGGAGATTTCCCCAATCCTCCTCCCCTGGCTACGCGCATGTCTAATGAGAGTGTTCGTTTTCTCTGTCTGGGTATGAAGAAAATGGAATCTTGTCTGGGTATCAAGAAAACGCAAATGAAAATGCAAAATGCAAGTACAGTACTTGGAAAAACAAATCAAAAAGATTAGTCTTCAATTTTAGAACTAATAAAGGCCAACTCATGCTAGATTTACCTTTCTTGGTAGCATTAAACTATGGCGCCACAGGAGCAGCATATATCTGCCCACAAAACAATCCGAAAGCAAATTTGCATAAATATTGCAAACTCTCTCTTTTTTATGGATTATTTTGTTTTCCAACCTAAAATTGAAAATTCCATAACTTTAAATGTCTCGACATTTAATTATCTCAGCAAGCTTGCCATCGATTCTTTGGAAAAATATTTATTTCAGATTCAACCTTGTCATTTTCTATTTCTTTAAAACCAGATGGCTTTCTGCAGATTTTACACATAACTATAGGTCAAGCTTTTATCTTTATCCAGTATTAATTACAGAGTCCATATTTGAAATGAACTCACATACCAATCATTGATGCAATAATTTAGCAAAATTTTCATGAATACTACAGCTCTTCCCGTTACTATCCTTTCAACAGTTTTCTATGTTATATATACAATTGAAGGTGTTACTCAGATATTTGGTAACCTAATTATACTATTGGCGATTTGGCAGTCCTCCACTTTGCGTAGGAAAGAGTACTGCCTACCAGCAGCTCTAGCCGTTTGCGACATAATAATGGGAGCGGGGCAAGTACATGCTGGGATTTACAGGAACTACATACTTCACAGTATTCATAACACCATCTTGGTCACAAAATGGGACTGTATTAGAACATTTCAGATATTTTGTTTTATATTTGGAGCATTTGCTTGCCCTGGAATGCTACTCTTGATATCCATCGACCGGTTGATTGCTTGTGTCAGCATCACTGCTTATTCTAAACTGACAACAAAAAGGGTAATTGTGCTAAGCACGCTCCCTTTTTTAATTGCTGCATCACTAAGCAATACAGCCTATGTCAGCACGTATTTAGCGCCCCGAGCACAAATATCCCACCCGACCTGCATTATCGCAATGGCAGTTACATGGTGGATGGAATTGGTAGTATATTGGTATATATGTGTAACAGGATTTCTAAGCGTCGTTATATATATGGTAGCGATGAGTTATCTACACATCAATAGAAATGACTCCCTTTCTGCAGCGATGAAGCGGAACAAAGAACGCCAACTGAAGGTAACCAAAACTCTGTTAATTGTAATAGTCTGTACGTTTTTGTTGAATACATTACCAATGTTAACCGTAACCTTAACGGCGGGAAAGATTCCTGAGTCCGCTTACATGATTTTAGCTCCGGTTGCTTGGATTCTCATTAACGGAAATTCTGCAAATAATCTTTTCATCTATTTATGTAAAAACAAAGAAATTCGGACTTCAATTATGGAACTTTTCTGCAAATATAAAACGACTCAATCTAAGATCGAATCACACACAGCTGTTAAAGACATAACTACACTTTAATTGCCCACTGGTATTATGCTATTTTTATACTATTATTTTATCCACCCATGATGTTTTTATTGTCAATGTAACGTGTGTACTGTTATTATTATATACAAAAGTACCGCATACAGCACGCCTGAAACTAGTGTTAATCACAACTTACCTACTTATGTGCAATGAAGGGTATCGAATTCTGACAAGCTCACGGCATAATTACAATGCAAATTAACAACTAGTGACCCTGTCCCTGTTCACGATTAATACTGCAATTATCATGATTTAAAAACCCTGAATTCCCCAGTGAACCGTGAACTAGCCTCCCAGTGAATAGGAGTGGTCTGCTTACGGTTTCATGAAGTATATAGTCATCAATCCGACTGGATTTACTTGTGATCAGCACTCAGCGGCTCATGTCAACTTTCTCTATGTAATATTAAAGATTGCAGTTCCTGAGTAATGTATGTTGTTTTTTTATTGTTGTCATGTTGTCATGACCTATTGTCATGCGTGGTAGTACGATATTTGAGGTATTTTGCAAGTTTGATTTTACTTCCTGTTTGGACTTTTTGGATTTGCAATGTCCAAACTTACAGAAACATGGAATGTTAAATGTTTCGTTTCTGATTTGTAATTGCTGCGAAAGATGGGGTGAGTGAGACAACAGGATTCAGTCGAATTCAAATTGACTCAATTTAGTCGACTAATTTACATGTATACCTTTAAAATATATGTAATATTGAGGACAACTTTTGCCCGTTCTAACAAAAGGAACAGAATTGAGCAATTAAATTGAATCTAATAAAAGAACGAACTAAACTAAGATGTGTCACTACAGCAGCTACGACCCGAAAAATTTACTTTCGACGTAGTTTGTGCGTCTGTCAAATCCTAGTGAGAACAGTTATTGGCTCTACTGTCCTGTGATGATACTTACTCAACTCGGTGGTGGAAAAGAGTCCAGGACCTGAGGCGACTCTCTAAGGATGTGGGTCAGTAACAGAGATGGAACCGGGTCACCGGATCACCGGGTCAGTTCGGGTCACTTTATGGACCGGGTCACCGGGTCACCGGGTCAAGAGCTTCGACCCGGTCTTGACCCGGTTTTCTGAATTTACGTCAAATTTTAGAAATTTTTGGCTTTGCCAGCTAAAATTTTAGCTTCAATATTTGTTCGATGTGCAATATTAGTTTGCTTTATTCCTATATTTTATTCTTAAACATTTTCGCAACTTGAGATTATTTGAATCTGTCTGTCTCTGGCAGATTATTGTTTCGCTTTATCAGTTTCATGATTATTGCATAAATCTATTTAGTACTATATGGTTTGCAGCTTGCAGATTATTTTCGCAACCAAGGTAAATGCTGAAGATAAGTAAACAATTTAATTTAACGCAATAAAGACCAAATTTTTAAAGTACTCATATTAGATCGTGCAAAATTTTGCAGATAAATTATTAGTTTTGCCAACTCATTTCTGCATAAATTTAGAAAATGCAAGAGCTACTATTAAATACGCTTTAAAAACCTAGAGGAAACATATGTATGTAACAGCTATTCTTTTTTGGGTGGTGATGCGACATAGAAGCCAAAAATTTAGCGTTCTAAAGCAAAATCAAAAAATTTTTGCAAAATTTTCAATTTTATGGAAAACCGGGTCACCGGGTCACTGGGTCACCGGGTCAGGGCTCAACCGGGTCACCGGGTCACCGGGTCAAGCCTAAGTGACCCGGTTCCATCACTGGTCAGTAAGTTGCGGTGGTGGAAAAGAGTCCAGGACATTGCGACTCTCTCTTAGGACTTGAGTAAGTCATACGCGGTGATGGAAAAGTGTCTGGAAAAGTGTCGAGTAATCATCGTGGGGGCTCGTATCACGGACAGTAGAGCCAAAGAGTGTTCTCACTAGGATTTGACAGACGCATTGGTTGCTGTCACCACTGTCAAAAATTTCCCAAGTCAACTTTAAAACGATACTGAGCTATTTAGAATTTAATTTGAATTGGATACAGAAGCATCATTAAAAAAGGAAATGAGTTAAGTCAAAAGTCTCAACCTAAGGTGGTGATTCCTTTTGCGCATATATTGTTGATTGACGGTTCAAATCAAGATGAAATTTGATGAAACTGTCCAAAATAACTTCTTTTAGCATTTAAAGACCCTCCCCGCAATCCCGCTTCGAAAGTTCGACGTGTCCGTTCTGTGTGGTTTTTGTCAATTTTTGACAGTTAGGCAGTTGCTGTACAGCTATGATTATACTCATTCGAAAGATCTTGTTGAGCTCTATATTTTTGCTTTTTGCAGTACCTTTCTAGCTTTTCTCGCTATCTTGAGATATAGTTGATTTTATTATTTTCGCGTTGAAAACTTGTCATTTTTGCAGAAATCAAATAATCCGCCA
Organism: Trissonchulus latispiculum; assembly: GCA_030248195.1. NCBI lineage: Eukaryota > Metazoa > Nematoda > Enoplea > Enoplida > Ironidae > Trissonchulus > Trissonchulus latispiculum. The sequence continues at coordinate 20,181 of JASAND010014821.1, forward strand.
TTTCTTGAGCTACGTAAGTCGTAAAATTAAACTATGGGTGTCAATTTGAAGGTCTCGTCGAGACCGATTATCCGTGACATTATAATCTTCTAACTGCTACCCCGTACGCTGCTATCATAGAAATTGTAGTTATTGCAAAAACATGACCAAATTTTTTCCAGCGATTGTGGAGCATTTACTATGCAAGCTAGATGGTTGCCACTTACTGGACGAGTTTTACACTAAAATACCCAGGGACCCTTTTTAGTTGTCCCGATTGCTGCTTTCTAGCTAAAGTGGTCGCTTGCCAAAGTTGGGAAAAGTAGTCAAAATCAAGGTTGCGCATACATTTTAGCTAATTTCTTTATAACGAAGAGCGGTTTCATAATAACTAAAAAAGGATCCCCAGCTATTTGATAGTGGAATCGAATGATGTGGCCGATGCCTCGCGAAAAAAATTTACTTTGGTCTGCAAAAAATCTGGAAAATTAAATTACTTCGAAAATGTAGTAAAATAATTTCCAAATACTAAAGTTAGTTTCGTTGTATTCATTAGAAAGAGCAAATGTTAGCTGCATTTTTATATAAAAATGGCTTCTTAACTCCAAGTAGTGGTTAAGTAATAATGGTTCAAAGTTGATGTCTCCAAAAGGAATCACCACCTTAAGTCAAAATGTGTCTTGCGTAATTTTAATATACCTAATATTTACCATTTAAATGAAAGAATTTTGATATATTATATCAATCTCGAGGAATTCATCTGTGTGTGAAGGTTTAGTACATGGAAATTGTAAGAAAATAACATTTCCTCAAATTAACGGGCAGCAAAAGTTGAAGAATTTTAATAAACTTTATTCTTCGTATGCTGAATTGTTTGGTACAATCATCTTTAACGATAATACGAAGTTACTGTTGTGTTGCAAAAGATTCGAGCTGTCTAACAGAAAGTTTTGAGACCTGCTAGAGCCCGTTTTAAAAGATTTCGAAGAAAGGTTAGAAGAAATAGCTCCTCTAGATAATCTCTTAACGACCACCTTAACCGATATTAAATCTGTGCTTAGGAAATCTTTTGCGACGCGGCCCAGATAATTACCGTCATATTTTATCCTTTTGCTAGTATATATTAATACGTTCGATGCAAAAAACTTTATTTTTTAGCTTAATTAAACTATAAGTATCAAATTTAAGTTGTAAAACTAGTAAAAATACTAGTTATTACTAATAGTTGTTATTAATAAATATTAATAGGCACAGTTAGAATTTCGAGGCTCGCTTGATATTTCGGTACTCCTATATTGTATCTGTATTCAGGTGTATCATTAGCTTTATGTTACATGGAAGTCCATACAGTTTTATTGATTCTGACTAATTGCTGTGTCATGAATGCTGATCCTAGTGCTATATATTGATTGAGGGAAACTGCACAATTTCTTCCTCCCAATGAAACATGTCGTGTACCCATTTGGTTTACTTGGCTGCAGTACTTTCTGTATCTCCACTTTTGATGGCAAACTGCCAAGATAAAGTTGAAGTATGGGCTGGGGTCTCTAAAACTGCATCAGATGATGCGTATTGCGCAGTACCTGCAGGAACATTATGAACATAAAGTACATGCTAAAAACGCTTTCGTATACGTGTTTACCTGTATTTTACGTGGTCTGTAAATGTTTTCAGGCAGGTTCTCAATAGGTGGTGGTGAGAATACATAATGATAACAGTGTGTCACTAGGCATGCTCTCTGTTATCAGAGCAAAAGCTATGCTCTGCTCGCTAACGGCTGGCTCCCTCCCCAGCAAATCAGTATCTGGTCGTAACGGGGGTACGCTCAATCGCTCTATATTTACGTGCTATGCTTGAAACACAAGCTGTGCGTGCGCAATTTTTTGCACCTGCTTCGTGCTTTAGAACGCAAGAATAGCGCGCGAATTTCCTTAAAGGGGTGGAGGAGTGGGACAGCCGTTAGCCAGCAGAGCATAGTTTTGCTCCGATAACAGAGAGCATATATACTTCGCATAGGTATAAACACAAGCTTAAACAACGTTAACCGGTACCACCCCCGAGATGTCGGCCTTAATGTGTCGAGCATCTTGCAGGTTTCCTTAAACCACTAGGAACCAGGGGTTTTTTGCGTCTGGACGCAAAGTTTCTTATCTGGACGCAATGAAATTTTAACGGGACGCAAGCTAGACGCAACATTGTTTCGGGAGAAACTTCACTTTTGTAAGAGTAAAAACTGTAAATGTTTCCAGTACCAATTTTCCGTTTTTTCCAAAAACTTCTTCGGGTCCTGGGGGCTCCGCCCCCAGACCCCCTTGTTGTTTCCCACTTTGTCATGGAATGCCAAGGTGCAAGGTCATGCCCAATGTTACTCAATGTTATTTGTTAAGTTGTTTTCCACCTGCGTCCATATCAGATCTTTTCGAACTCGTAAATTTCACTTCAAGAAATATATGGATCTAATCTAGGTGCACAATCGTGAACATTTATATTGTTTTTATGTAACAGGCCAGGCAGAATCAAGATTAGTAGTAAAAGTAAGACCCCGAAATTAACAAATTTGTAACTGTAAATTTTTGGTTCTTCTAAAAACTTCGCAAAAAATACACAAATGACAATTTGAAATAATACAAGACTACCATTTTTCTAAAATTTTCAAATACGAAAGGCCTATGCACGAGCAATTCCCGATGAATCTATCGTAACTAGCGTTAATAGTATTTACAAATGCTTCGCTGTATTGCCGTTGAATAATGCAACATTTTTTAACGGGACGCAACTTAAATTTAGCGGGACGCAAGGTTGACGCAAATCCGAAAACCAAAAAACTGCTAGGAACTAGGAAAAGCGGTTAGTGTTTGACTTTTCTTGTTATAAACTCTTGATTTAATCCATTCACTAAATTATTGATGTGAGACTTATTCCGGTACCAAATGATATTGCTAATTACTAAAAAGGCAGTTTGTTATTTTTCGTAATGTTTCTGCAGAACAGGGCACAATTCGGTGCCAATATTGAACGGGCTTCAAAGGCATGCTGTCTCTCCATCTATAGAAGTTTTACTGGATACAGATAACGCAGCAAGCCTGCAATAAAAGCAACTTAGGGCCTTTTCGCGCGCGAACTAAATGAGTAGTTAAAAAGTTTTAACTCGTTTAACCCCTTAGGCGAGTTAAAATGAACTGTTGAACTCTTTTAACTCGGTGCGAGAAAAGGCCCTTAGAAAAATTGAATCAGAATTGGTGTCTTTGGTTCCTTAGGGCCTTTTCAAGAAAGGGTAAAGTAGAGTAGAGTAGAGTAGAGTTAAACTTAACTCTTTTAACTCTTTTCAAGAAACTATGGAGTTAATTTTAACTCTGCGTGTTTTAACTCTCTTTAACCCTGCAGAGTTAAAAACGGCAGGGTTAAAAGGAGTTAAAAATGGCAGAGTTAAAATTAACTCCACAGTTTCATGAAAAGGGTTGATTTTAACTCTACTCTACTCCAGCTTTCTTGAAATGGGAACTAGCCAGCTGAAGTAGATTTACATAAATATCCTGACTACAACAATATAAATCCATTCTACTAGTAAACAAACATCATCGTCATATGTATATATGTGGTAGCAAAACTGCACATGTTGGCAAATGTGCACATTTGCCAGTAATTTTGGACAAACTGCACTTTCTCCAGCTGGAGGCTGGACAAACTGTTCTAGTAAGCAAGCATGTCAAGTTTTGCCAATTTTCACTGGCAAAACTGCACTTGTGAGCGTCTCAGCCAGTTTTTCCAACTTACCGTTGGCAAAACTCAGGAACCTCTGAAACAACGCTGATTGATGAAACCTTCCCCTTTAATGTTGCACAAAAATAGGGGTCATGGCTTGGCATCATCTTCAAACGTTTGATAAATTTGACCACTGTTATTGGTTTCAAATTATTATTTCTTCATCTTTTGCCCTTTCTCCATTTATTTTCACCTTCATATTCAATTTTAAACATTTGAAGTTATTGCGGCATCTGCAATAGGGCAATTTTTCCGATAAAATCCATTACGTATTAATGGCTTAAATGTCCTAAAGTTTTAGTAAAATTAGCAAACAAGTATTTTTATGGGCAACGCGAACAAACAATATCTTTAAAATTGAAAGTGAAATTTCAAAATAAAATGAAGAAAAACAAAATTCGAAGTTGGATCAAATCAGATTGATCAAATAAATAACTTAAAGTTGACATTGCCCGTAAAACTAACTAACAAACAGAATTGAATATGAAGGTGAAAATAAATGGAGAATGGGCAAAAGATGAAGAAATAATCATTTGAAACCAATAACAGTGGTCAAATTTATCAAACGTTTGAAGATGATACCAAGCCGTGACCCCTATTTTGGTGCAACATTAAAGGGGAAGGTTTCATCAATCAGCGTTGTTTCAGAGGTTCCTGAGTTTTGCCAACGGTAAGTTGGAAAAACTGGCTGAGACGCTCACAAGTGCAGTTTTGCCAGTGAAAATTGGCAAAACTTGACATGCTTGCTTACTAGAACAGTTTGTCCAGCCTTCAGCTGGAGAAAGTGCAGTTTGTCCAAAATGACTGGCAAATGTGCACATTTGCCAACATGTGCAGTTTTGCTACCACATATATATACTTTTGTAAATACTAGTAAATTAAATTCATTTTTTGAAGAACTTTCGGGGAAGAATAATATATTTGATTTAAGTTTTAAATCTGGAGATTTCCGAATTTTTTGCTTGACATCCTACATTCAACTTTTCAACAAAATGGTAGTAAAAACCCTGTTCTGCTCCCTGAATGGTCGCTTCATGGTAAACTCATTTTTAAATTTTTGAAATGATGATTTTATTGAGTAAAAATATGTTCGATTCGAAGGCAACCATTCAAAAAACGTTGATACTTTTGCTTATTTTTCTGTTGTTAAAAACTCTTTGCGTTTCCGTTTAACTAGACGGAACCTTCAAATTTCAAAAATGTTCTCAGTATGTTTTAAAACAGCCAATGAAAATAAAACACAACGTGCCGCAGCCAATGAGATCCAACGTGAAGGTTCCTGATTGCTATGTCAGCTCACCACATTTCTAGCACGTTGTTGATTGGCTATGTTAGCTAATTACATTTGTGTCCGCTTATTTGCTGAAAAAATTGCCAAAATACGCTGTTTTTATACTACGGAATCGTTCAAACCATCGGTACATTACTTATGCAACCATATCAAGGTCAAGCTGATAGCAGGAACGAAATCATTTTGAATGAATAATAACAGAAATAAATAAAAATAGATGTAAGCAATTGTCAAAATCCGTTAATAGAATACTTGATAATACAATAATAAAACATGGGACACAAAGAAAAATGAGTTAACAAACCCAAGATTTGTGAAATTTCAATGAGGGCATTAATGAAGTCTTCCTTTGTGTTTTAACTCTGCTTAACCCGCGTGTTTTGACTGGGTTAAATTTCAATAGGAAAAGCCTTGAGGGAGTTAAACAGAGTTAAATTTAACCCTTTCATGAAAAGGGTAGAGTTAAAATTAACTCTGCAAATATTTAACTCTTGCAGCGATTCTTGAAAATGGTAGAGTTAGAGCGAGTTAATTTTAACTCTTTTCAAGAAACAACGCAGAGTTAAAAATTTTAACTCTCTCTAACTCGCAGGGGTTAAATTAACCCTTTTAACCCTTTCTTGAAAGGGATCGAGTTAATTTTAACTCTACTCAACCCTTTCTTGAAAAGGCCCTTAGGCATTGTCAGTCAAAGGCACAGCACTAAAGCATTGTCATGAAAGCAGGCACTGAAACTTTGAAAGTGTCACGCGGATCTCAATGACACACGCATGATGCACGAATGAATCTTATCCGGACTCATGCTGATTTTGTAAGCTCTCGTCTAATACCAAGAGCACATAATAGGATAAGAGCAAGAGTCCATGATTTTCTTCTATATATTAGAAGAAGAGTAAGCCACTAGAGGGCTCCTCTTCTTGGCATTGCGTAACGGTGCTCCGACCACAATACGCGAATGTTCCCCCGTTTGGGGGGGGGGGTCGCCAAATCATACCCCCTCCCCGTTTGGTGGGGGGATAGGTAACAGCCAATCAGATTGCAGAAACCCCCTCCCCGTTTGGGGGGGGGGGGGGTAGGCAGGCTGTTTCAGGCTTTTTAAAAACGGTCCCCGGGTGGGGGTGGGGGGGCGAAACCACAGGAGAGGTCCCCGTTTGGTTGGGGGGTATGCAAAAGGGGTCCCCGTTTGGGGGGGGGGGTCACAAAAAGTGGTGCCCCTTTTTGGGGGGGGGGTCACCAACAGCCAATCAGAATGAGCAAAACTTAGCCTGCTTGAGCGACCCCCCCAAACGGGGACCCATAACAAAAACTACAGTAATCCTCTGCTCTACCCCCCCCACCAAACGGAGGGGGGTTTCTGCAATCTGATTGGCTGTTGGCTACCCCCCCACCAAACGGGGACCTCTTTTTGGCTACCCCCCCACCAAACGGAGGGGGGGTATGCGATGTCGATTTGGTCGACCCCCCCCCCCAAACGGGGGAACATTCGCGTATTGTTGTCGGAGCACCGTTACGCAATGCAGTGAAGAGAAGCCCTCTAGTGGCTTACTCTTCTTCTTAATAATAGTGCAATTATGCACTCTTGATAAGAGTATTAAGTTAGTTAAGAGTTAAACTATTCTCCGCCTGAGTATAAGTATCCAGCGTAAGTAAGCACATCGCTAGAAAATTAACCAAGTCTGAACTGAACTGAAAATCTGAACATTACCAACCTTACATGTGAGGTCCCACCTTCAACGAAAAGTGAGTGAGTACACGCTTTCAAATAGGGTAAATGCGAATTTCTCGCTGTTTCGCTAGTCTAACCGTTACTGCAGGCAATTTGTTTGTGACTTTTTTGGGCTGATTTGACTGAGATGTAAATTGCTACATACAGTATTTTAACCTATTCTTGTTAGCATGCAACGATATCACTGGAAAGAGCAGAAAAACGCTACTTTTCCGGAGTTCGTTTGCAATTACAACTACCTAACTAAAGCTATAATTAGCTAATAAAAATTACTATTAAATTACCTAAGTCAGCCTTAACCTAATTAGCGAATCCACTAACAGATTACATTTACACGAAAACATATATTTAGTTTTACGTATGCAAGATCAATAAATTCAATTCCTCTCACCTAAAACTCAGGTTCGGGTCCAATTTCAATTCAAAAAGTGTTCCTGGTTCAAATCCCCCAATTTAGAAAGCTGTAAGTAAGTAATCACCATTTTATTTCATCGTCAATAAGTTAAAGGTTATACAAAGTGTGTACATGCAATGTTTACACGCTTAAATTACAACAAAATACAAAGTCATTAATAGATGAAACTAAAATCATATTATGTGCAGGAACAAAAGAGCCTAAATACACGTAGGTAAGGGAAAATTATAATGAGGATCAATTGTCATGATAACAGCATTTCAACTTCATAATCTCAAAACTGGTATAAACAACATAATTTGCCGCTTTGACATTAAAAAATTTTAGTTTTTCAAAAACTTTCACTAGACTTTCCCCCAACCCATAAACACACACACTGTCTTTAATTCAACTCACATTGTTCAGGCAGCAACAAGTTAGACTATACCAGTGGAAAGTTTTCCAAACAATTCAAAACATTCCATCTAAAATAATTAATTGCCCCACCCAAATCAACTAAATACCGACATCTTTATCCCAATAAACTAACCAAAGACTTCACTGACTAGCACAGTGCTAAGCAGAAATAAGCTAAGGACAAAAGAACAGAAATAGAAAGATACCAACATTTGAAGCCACATTCACGTTACCCAGTACAAAACCGAGCGCGACTCCTGTGTAACTTCCCACTGCTACATAAACCCAATGCTAAGAATACTGAAAAATATGCAATAAAATTCGGAAAAATATGCAATAAAATTCGGAAAATATGCAATAAAATTCGGTCACACAATATTTTTGCGAGCGAATTAAACGAGAGATAGGTAGATCCTTTAGATACCACAGCAAATTATAAAGCTAAAGGAGCTAACTTTATGGCACTTATGTAGCTGCGTTTATGCGCGAGTCAAAGACACTCTTTACTGTTTGTTAGCGAAAAAGATAAGAAAATATGCTTGCTAGTTTTGCTCGATCTGTATTCAGGCGAAAACATAAAGCTATAATTTTTTAAAATAAGAGTTAAAATCAAGGCCAAAATATTAGAGCTAAAATAAAGTTTTCTCTCAACAAGTTTTTCCAGACAGTTTTTGAATCTCGCTTCAGCAGAGGGGCGAAAATTAACTTCTACTTGAGAGCAACGCAAACCAATTATTAAACCCAGCAGAATAGCTCTTTGCCAATATTAAAACAGAAAGAATTTAAAAAATGTAAAACGCAAGGAATTGTAAAAATTAAAATTTTAAAAATCTGAACTCAGTCTAAACTCAAGCAAATTTAAACATACAGGTACGTACATACAAAGCCCATAGAAAGACAAAGAATGTGTACGACAACAAAGAAGCAAGCACAGAACATGTACACAAAGTAAACATAGGTACAATTAGTTTGACAAAACCAACAATTTAGGACTACCGAATCCAAAAATGCATTAATCCCCCTTTTGTCCAGGACCTTGAAAAAAGGGGGGTCTGAACCAGAGATGAAACCGCGTCAATATTTACTGACCCGGTGCCCCGGTGACCCGGTATTTTTGAAAATTCAGATTTAAGCTTGCAAAAAATAAAAAATACTTTATTGGGGTGCGGTGAGTGTTTTTTACCATTTTGGACAATTTTGACGACTAAAATATCAAGTTGGGCAAAAGTTTTGCTTTCCTTAAAGTAGTAGCATTGGAAAGTGAATATTGTAGGTAAGCCGGAAAATATCTAAACGATAATCAATAATGTGAAGTAAACTACATAGCATTTTGAATCAAACAAATTGGACAAAATACTTTGCCAAAGTCATAACTAGAGTTGTTGGCCGGCCGAGGAAAACCCGGCCGGCCGGCGGCCGGCCGCCGGCCAGCCGGCCGGGCGGCCGGGAGGCCCACACCGCCGACAAGCCGCCCGGCCGGCTGGCCGGCCGGCCGCCGGCCAACACCCGGCCGGCCGGCTTGCCGGGTCAGATGCAGCCGGCCGGCCGGTCTTCAGATATATACTGCTTGATTTTATCTGTTATACATAACCAGGAGTAACTGTATGCATCAATTAATGCTAAATATTTTGCAAAATACACGAAAAATAGGGCAAAACTGGTACCGGCCGGCTTTTTTTGACCGGCCGGCCGGCCGGCCTGCTTGACCCGGCCGGAAACGGCCGGCCGGCCGGGTTCACAAGCTCGGCCGGCAGGGTCCGGCCGGCCGAGTCAAAAAACCGGCCGGGCAACAACACTAGTCATAACATCATCTAATTCTAATCATAGGGTTTAACATTAGCACTTTTCTGTTTTATCTTTATATGTTTTAGTAAAAAATTGCATTTGGTTGTAAGTTTCAGTCAGCGGAATTTCTTTGGAAATATTTTTTCGTATGGCTAGGATTCAGAGAATATGAAATAAAATCAATCACAATTGGTTCCTGAAGATACGTAGTATATAAGGTATAACAATTGCAAAAAATGCAAAGTAAAACTCAGAATCTGTAAACCTTGTTTTGCTGAGATTTTCCTTCTTACCGAGATTTTAAACCCACAGTCTGACCCTCTCCTTCCAAAAATAATAGCATGGAGAACTTCAGATTTTAAAATAAAGATTTCAGACTCTCAGGGCCCATGTAATAGTTTTCATTTTCTAGTTAAGATTCAACGCAAACATTGTAGTTTCAAACCAAGGTCTAAGCTTGACAGGACATTACCAATATTATGAGGACACTACTACAGCGACAAGCATTTAAAAAACTACACGATAAGTAAAGAATATTTCTATTGCTAGTTTTTGAATAATTGTTGAAGTTTTGAGTTGGCAAAAATTGGTAAAACTTTGAAAAATATCCTACAACAGCAAAAAAATTCCTCCAATCAAAAATACCGGGTCAAGACCGGGTCAGAGCTCCTGACCCGGTGACCCGGTCCATATAGTAACCCGAACTGACCCGGTGACCCGGTTTCATCTCTGGTCTGAACCCAAAAGTTTGCAACAAATAGCCAAATTTTGCCCAGAAGATATATAAATTTTCAAAAAATCATAAATGGAGGGGTATGGACCTCCTGGACCCTTCCCCCTGGATAAGACCCTGCTCCAGACCCAGACCAGCTCCGCACTTAAAAAACAGCAACAAGGAACAGAAAAAATACAAAAAGACACTAGACACCGAGTTCAACTTTTACGACTTGCAATGGCTGCAATGGTGCCGACCAAAACCGCCCCACCAGCCACAAAGGCACCACCCAGGATAGCCGCACCCATAAAAGCATCTGGAAACAAAAAAACAAAGAAAATATACTAACAAAATCCAAGAATAATTAACAACTCTAAATAATCATCATCAGTTCCAAATGTGAGTCGCCGGGATTGCAGGGGGAACTAAATCGGATTTAGTTGAGCTTATCTCAAAACTAGGTAAACTCTTTTTTCAAAGAGAGCCCGAACCTACCACTTCCATCATTTGTCCAGTTGAAGACTGCGCCCTACCTTCTCCAGCTCACAGCTGGCTGCTTCAAATTTTTGCTAATGGTGATTTCATAGTCCCAGTCGCCTCTATAGGCGCGTAGACGTACGTCGACGTGCGTACACGCGCTTCGAAGCGCGTCAACGCGCTACACTCCCATGTTACACTTGGAGGCGTCGACGCTTCCAAATGTAGCATCACGTCCTGGTGTCCACACCACCACTGGAAGCGTCGACGCGCGTAGACGCGCCCACTTCTAGCATGCCAGAAGACTACGCGCAGCGACGCACGTCGGCGCGCGTTGATGCGCGCAAAATGATATTGACGTTTGTAGACGCACGCAGGCGCGCGTATGTACACCTGTGTTCGCGACTATGAAGGCACCTTAACACTGTGAACTGGCAAACTAATCTCCAACAAGGAAACTCTGGGTGTTATTTAGTGGAGTATGTAGCGGGCTAGTAGCAGTACCCTCATTTTTAGGCTTCTCCTCCTACTGACTAGAAGTTGAACAGAAAATTCCAAATTTTAAGGATTTTTGGTTAGTTTCAAAATTCTCCGGCTTCGAAGAAATTTTTGGCCTAAAATTGCCTATTTTGCTACAAAAATGTTGATTTTTGAGCTTTCTAGCTTCGTTATAGCAGTATGTACACCAGACCAGGGTTGGGCGAGACCGAGATTTCACCGAGACCGAGACTGGCCAAGTCTAGGCTTTTGGGCGAGACCGAGACCGAGACTAGCAATTTTAAGCTTAATCTTAATTTCCACCAGTTTTTGAGGCTTAGGGTGAGTAATAGGGTCTTTAACATATAAATATACGGTTTTAGCACATCGTCAGCTAATTTTCGTTACATTAATTTAAAATTTTCGCTAAAATTTGATGTTTTCAAAAAATTTCCAGTCTCGGTCCGAGACCGAGACTTTTGGGTGAGCGAGACCGAGACTCCCAACCCTGCAGAAGACAACAGGCAATTGTTATAGTATTTATAGCATTTTTGACTATTTATCCCCTTTACTTTTTGGCCTAGAGAAAATCTAGAAACTTATGAACCTGTGGAAACAATAATTTTGTAATGAAAGTAGAAAGTACATAGTTGCCAAAACCAATGACTTAAACCCGTCTAAAAAGTTTTGCAGTATATGTGTACTTAAAGAAAGTAAGAAACTTCAAAAATGGCTTTCCAGTTGCCCTGCCGTCAAATTTGATCAAAATCTAACGTGCTGTCTAGAATAATTTGCAAATAAGATGTTGTGTTGTTGTGATTTCCGGGCTCGTCAGCCTAGATGGCTATATGAGGCACATCAACCATCCAAAGTCCAGCACACGTCTTCGCAGTTCGCAAGCCTGCAGCACATCATTCAGAAAAGCCGGAATAGGCAAGAATGAGGAAGAGGCAAACAACCACTCGGTAGCATAATTTAAGCACTTGGATGGCATCAGTGTAATTCGACATGGCTAAGCCATGCCCCCGAGAGCAGCACGATAGATTTTGATCAAATTTGACGGCAGGGCAACTGGAAAGCCATTTTTGAAGTTTCTTACTTTCTTTCTTTAAGATAAGTACACATATTCTGCAAAACTTTTTAGACGGGTTAATTTGCAAATCAGTTAGTTCTATCCCGGTCTAAATAGTCATAAAACCGATGAGACCAAACTGAACGAACAAACGTCAAGTTGCAAAAAATGTTGAAGTGAATGATAAGTGCAAATTATGTATGTAAAGATTAGACCTATAAAGTGTTTAACCTTAAACCAAACAATTCTAACATTAAAACTAGAAAACTAAAATTAAAAAACCAGGACAAGACAGGTTAGAACATCCTGAAAACCGGTGACCCGGTGGGAAAAGTGACCCGAACTGACCCGAACTACCCGGTTCCATCGCTGGTGTTTTTCTTTCTTTCTTTCCTTCTTCTTAGCACTGACAACAAGCACAACATCTACAGCTACATTACAACCCACACAGCCAAGTCAATTCTCACTCAAAATGGTAGCCTAGCCCATCATACCTCGTTTCATTCGCTTTTCAATGAGGACTTTCAGGTCCTGGGCTTGATTGTTGCCGGGCTCTGCTCGTATCAGGGCGTTAACATACTGCAAGGCTTTGTCATATTCCTAGAAAAAAAAAGGAAAGGAGGGGAAAAACTAACAATGAAAACAATAATGAAATTTTTTGCAAAGAAAACTGATAGACGAGTAGCATATATATATACAATTCCTGCAGAACGTAAATATACGTATACGTTAATCTGAACATGCTATCAACGGAGAACATTTCAGTTCATCCAAAATAAACCAACGATTCAAAACCAAAATGTGGAAATATTTTGTAACTTGACAAAAAGTTTTTTAGGATTTTCTTACAAGGAGGTAACCCCAGTCTTCGAACCCCCCCCCCCCGGGGCGTATCCAAGATTTTGAAAAAGAGGGGGTTTCACAAGAAATTTACCAAAAAGGAAAAATTTTTGAGAAATACTTATACTTTCTATATATACTGCAGTTTTGATAAAAATTTGCTTCGGACAACCTAAAAGGAGGCGGTTTCAACCCCCCCCCCAAAACCCCTCCCCTGGAAACGCTCATGACCCCCCCCCCACCCAGACAATACCGTCAAGATTCCCCAGAATCAAAAAACAAACGTTTTTGAGTTAAATGCTGAAACATTAATCCGTCTTCGCCGCAATTTTCAAGACCTTCTTCAGTATTTCAAGTAATTTTAAGCTTAAAATTAATCTAAAAATTGATCAATTTTGAGCTCAGCAGTAAAAGGCCTCCCCCCCCAAGCTGTCAGCAGTTCAGGTCGGCCGCAGAAACAAAATAACAGAAAAAACTGTAGAAATGAAAACTATACACTCAAAGAAAAGTTTCAGACGAAAAGTTCGTGGCTACTAACCTTACATCTCAAATGACCAACGGCAAGATAGAAGAGGTAGTCCCGTTTGGACATGCTGTCCTCATCCTTGGATAGCAAATCTAAAAAATAAAAATAAATATAAGCAAAAACGTGACAAATTGGGACAGTATCGTTCTATGTGGTCCGCTGCTGCATGCAAATACAAAAACTCTATTCCAGTAGAAATCTCTGAGGATTCAAAGCGAAGAAAATTTTCAAAAGATAGTAAGAAAGAGGCTGTATTGTGTGGAATGCAAATTTGACACACCTTGCGAAAACTTTCTTCTACAATAAGAATAGATAAAAGACACACATACTACATAGCCCAACCCAATGAACGCCTGAAGTTTATTGTGGGTAAACCAAACGTATATATATAAATAGCAGTTCAAGTATATATATTATACGTACGTATAATATAATAGACAGCACTTGCGTATTGCAACATTTTCAAATGGGTGGAGGGGGGGCCGACCCTCGAAAGTGACCATCCTCCCCGCAATATTTTCAATTTTTTTCGTAAAAATGACTATTTTTAGCTTAAAACCTGGTACGTACGTATGTTTGATAACTTTTTGCGCTTAGCTGTGCAAAATACCTAAAAACTACCAAATTTTGGCTCATTCTTGCAAAAAACTCACCACCTCCCCGAAAATTTCTCCTCCCCCTCGGGCCCGGGCCTACGGGAAAAATCCGTAAAAAATACTCTGCCTACAGCCCACCCAAAACGACATCAAAGAGCTTGGAGTTCTAGACTTGAACTTGGTTCAAATCTGCCAAGTTCAACATGTTCTGGTTAAAGGTTCTGCCGTCTGTCCGCTTATCTGCCTGCCCTCCCCCCCCCCCCTGGATTGGCGAACTGCGGCAAGGTAAACAAGGCAAACTCTGACCTCTCCACAATTATATAATTAATAATTAATTAAGCTAATTAATGTATGATTCTGCTACTCCGAACGCCCATACCTGTGTGTGACCGTTACATACGTATGTATATAGCTTAACTGAAGAGCTGACCTTCAAGAATTGCAATGCCCAGCTTAATATCATGCTGTTTACTCCGAACCAAGCAGAGGGCATACTGAAACTGGGCTTCTGTGCTGGGCTGACCGCGTGTCAGTTGATCATTATACTTTCTCTCCGCTGCCTAAAAAAACCAACATACATAAGTTTTGGACGCTCTTACAGATAGGCTACTAAAATCCTATATATAGCTCATGCGTACCGGTAGCCTGCACGGGGAGTGGGGTTTTCACCCGCTTGACTATTCTGGCATTTTTTAGGGTTTTGAAAGTGGGGGGGCGTCGCCCCCCCCCTAGGGAGGGGGAAGTGGGGGGGCTTCCGAAAAGTGGGGGGGGGCGAGCCAAAGTTAAAATATATATACCGAAATTTTTAGCGCAAAATTAGCATTTTTAAGGTAAAAACGCAAAAATGCCTGTTTTTAAGCTTAAAATGAGTTTATATATAAGTTCATAAATTAGCTAAAAATTGAGAAACTTTTTGAAAATTTGACCTAAAAAAATTTTTTGACACTTTTGTGCGACCCCCAAAAAAGTGGGTGGGGGCTTGCCGAAAACTGGGGGGGGGGCTCCGAAAAGTGGAGGGGCAACCGAAAAGTGGGGGCCCCACCCCCCCCCCTAAAAATGCCAGCTATTTTTAGAGAAATTCTTCCTAAGGGCCGTTCGAAAAAACCATTTTCGCAAAAATAAACAAAAATCATACTGAATACAAAGAAAAATCCAAATTTTTAAACCCGTGTGAGAAAGTTGATTCTTCCGAGCAAGTTTGATATCTTTCGGTCGCGGCCTGCAGATTTCAAAAATGTATATATAAAATTTATCCCATACGTATACATTGTATAAATCCTTACAGTTAATTAGGTCAGCATAATCCACACTTTTCCAAATCGTAAAACCTTTATATATCTCATTATACAAGTGGGAAAAATGCCCTAGACGGGCATGCAATGGCTAGAATAGGGAAAGAAGGAAGGGCGGAAAAATGCCAATACATACGTATATATATATACTTGACAGTCGGCGCTGAAAATGATAGAAACTAGGGTTCAGCGCCGAATAGGGAATGCAGTCGGCGCTGAAAATGATAGAAACTAGGATCAGCGCCGAATAGGGAATGCAGTCGGCGCTGAAAATGATAGAAACTAGGGTTCAGCTCCGAATAGGGACGGCTGTCGGGTCATGTTGCTGCGTGGAACAGGCACTTTCTCCGTCCATCCTATTCGCGTGAACTGCTCAGCACGAGTCGCTTAAAGGCGAAATTACCATAAAATTGTACAGCGTAAACAACTCAGCCCTTGGAAATGGACACTAAAACTTCACAGTATGGATCTTTTGCTCAAACTATAAAATTCAGAGCCCCTTTTTAGCTTAGACATAGGGCTTCCAATCACACGGCTACGAATAGAAAGACGTTGATAGAACTACCTTTTATTAAAACTCCTCTTTCTTTTACTTCTACCACGGCTTTAGTTATTGTTTATGTATTAATATCTATCTATTATTTATTTACGAAAGTAGAGTTATCTTGCAAAACAGTAACAGTAATAATAAATTATAGAAACAATTAAAACCGTCATTTGCAACCTAACACCTCGTTATGGTTGAAAATACTGTTAGTTTAGGTATACATCTCAATTTATTCTCAACACGCACAGCTCGAGATAGCACAAAAAATAGGACACAGAAAATAAGACACATCATTTTAGATCAGGAACTTCGCCAATAGGAGCTCGCACACGTAAATTTATCATCACAGAATCCGTATATATTCATCTGAACTTATCCATAGTGCTCTCAGTTTCGAAGTTCACGCGAATAGGATGGACGGAGAAAGTGCCTGTTCCACGCAGCAACATGACCCGACAGCCGTCCCTATTCGGAGCTGAACCCTAGTTTCTATCATTTTCAGCGCCGACTGCATTCCCTATTCGGCGCTGATCCTAGTTTCTATCATTTTCAGCGCCGACTGCATTCCCTATTCGGCGCTGAACCCTAGTTTCTATCATTTTCAGCGCCGACTGTCAAGTATATATATATACGTATGTATTGGCATTTTTCCGCCCTTCCTTCTTTCCCTATTCTAGCCATTGCATGCCCGTCTAGGGCATTTTTCCCACTTGTTTCTAGCTTTTTTCCGCTGTAGCGCAACTTATAGCCTCGCTCAAACTCTCTGTTTTCCATCATTTTTCCGCTGTAGCGCAACTTATAGCCAGGCTCAATCTGTTCACTCGAACTAAGGTAAACCACACGACAAGGAAGCCGGAGTCGGTTCCCTGGCAATCAAAAAAGCTACTAAACCCCTGGTCAGGGCGCCACAGGCCGCTGGCTTCACTTTGGAGGGGTCCTCCAATGACAAAAACGTTTCCAGAGGTGTTATCGGAAAACAGGATGACGGGGACCGAACTCCCACCGGGGGGGGGGCGTCGCGCTGCGTGGGGTACGGAAAATTTGAAAAAAAGCAATTGCTTCTACATCAGAAAACGTTTACAGAAGGGCATACGTGTGCTTGGGGGTTTGGGGGTTTTCACCCCCCCCAGACCTGAGCTCACCCCCCCAGAGGGGTCCCTCACCCCCCCCAGAACTTCCCCTCCTGCACATGTCTGCAGAAGGGTTATATGAAAAGAGGATGACGGGGGACCGAACTCCCACCGGGGAGGGGGGGGGGTCGTCGCGCTGCGTGGGGTACGGAAAACTTGTACAAAGGAAATTTTTTCTTCATCAGAAAACGTTTACAGACGGGTTATCGGAAAAGAGGATGACGGGGGTCAGAAACCAGGAGGGGGGGTCGTCGCGGTGCGCGCGGTTCGGAAAAATAGAAAAAACGCAATTGTTTTTTCATCAGAAAACGTTTACAGAAGGGTTATCGGAAAAGAGGATGACGGGGGCCGTACAACCAGTGGGGGGTCGCCGCGCTGCGTGGGGTACGGAAAATTGGAAAAAACGAAATTGTTTCTACATCAGAAAACGATTTGAGAAGGGTTATCGGAAAAGAGGATGACGGGGGCGCCAAACCCCACCGGGGGGGTCGCGGTGCGTGGTGGTTCGGAAAACTAGAAAAACGCAATTGTTTTTTCATCAGAAAACGTTTACAGAAGGGTTATCGGAAAAGAGGATGACGGGGGGCCGTACCCCCAACGGGGGGTCATCGCGCTGCGTGGGCGACGGAAAATTTGACCATTCACCCCTGACCAGGGCGCCACAGCTCGCTAGGGACACTTTAGAGGTGTTCTCCAATGACAAAAATGTTCGCCTCACCATGGGCTTTCATTTGATACCAAACTTGTAATTTTTTTAAAAAATCGATTTTGAGCAGTCCGGACCCTGGTCAGGGCGCCACAGACCGCTGGGTCCACTTTGGAGGGTCCTCCAATGACAACAAATGTCCGCCCTACCAAGCGCTTTCATTTGATATCACACTTGCAAACTTTGGAAAAATCGATTTTTGACCGACCCTTACCCTGACCAGGGCGCCACAGCTCGCTATGGACACTTTAGAGGGGTCCTCCAATGACAAAAAAAGTTCGCCTCACCATGGGCTTTCATTTGATACCAAACTTGGATTTTTTAAAAAATCGATTTTTGACCAGTCCGGACCCTGGTCAGGGCGCCACAGACCGCTGGGTCCACTTTGAGGGTCCTCCAATGGCAAAAAATGTTCGCCTCACCAAGCGCTTTCATGTGAAATCCAATTTGCAGACGTAGGGAAAAATCGATTTGAGACCGACCCTAACCCATGACCAGGGCGCCACAGCTCGCTAGGGACACTGTAGAGGGGTCCTCCAATGACAAAAAAATGTTCGCCTCACCATGGGCTTTCATTTGATACCAAAGTGGGCCAATTTTAGAAAAATCGATTTTTGACCATTTTGGACCGGTCCGGACCCCCGGTCCGGGCGAAATGACAAAAAAAGTTCGCCTCACCAAGGGCTTTCATTTGCTACCAAGCTTGGCCAGTTTTAGAAAAATAGTTTTTTGACCGGTTCGACCCTGGTCAGCGCCACAGGCCGCTGGGTCCACTTTGGAGGGGTCCTCCAATGTCAAAAAATGTTCGCCTCACCAAGGGCTTTCATTTGATACCAAACTTGACCACTTTTGGAAATTTCGAATTTTGACCATTTTGACCCCGGTCCCAGGCCCGGACCCCTGGCCAGAGCGCCACAGGGGTTCGGGCGAAACCTACTAGCCTATGGCGTAGTCCTCCCGCACCCCAGCCCAAATGCCAAATATGAACGACCTGCCTACTGTGTGTCTTTCTGTATAAGAGGCTAAAGTTGCAGTTGCGTCACGGTTGGGCCCAGCACCATCAGGGTGCCCCCAGCCCCATGGATAGGTCCTAGAGTAAAACTAATGGGCCATTTAGATTCACCCTATAGGGGTTCCTATTCGAATACAAAACCTCAGCCCAGCAGCTCGTTTGTGTAGGTCTCCACAGTCCATACGCCCAGACCCCCCTTTTACACACTAACCTTCGACCCCTGGCCAGGACGCCACAGGAGCCAGATCGAAAATTCATATAGCCTATGTTCTGACGACCCTTGGGGTAATGCTGAATCCCAAACCTCAAACCTCTCCGGCTTGCCCAGCTCTAGTTTACTTCGACGAAAATTTTGACCATTTCTGAAAAAACAATGTCCGAAAAATCGAAATCCTGCTATGTACAGAGACCTATGGGGAGGTCCTACCTACACTAAACTGGTTTCCAAAATGGGGGAAAAGTTGTTCAAAAAAAAAAACCCCATATGGTATGTGGAAAATCTTTGAGCTCCGACCCTAGGGTGGGGGTAACAAAAAAAAAATGGAGAGAAAGTCTGTAGTTCAAAATTTCAATCTTCGTATCTCAAAAACGGCTCGGCCGATTTTGCTCAAATTTGCACAGCATGGACCCCTCGTGAAGTAAGGTTTCTACTGGTACAATATGAAGGCTCTACTCCTCAACTCCTCCGCCGGCACTAGGGGAAACTACATGACCAACACTACGCAATACGCCTTTTTTTCCCTATTCCTAGTACGCGCACTACCTGATGAAGTGTCTGAGCTCTCCTAATGATGACAACTTAATCTTAAGACTGTGGTTGGAGAAATCATGTCGTCCACGATATGTTCCATAATTAAATTATATATATATATAAGTATCTATGAATGTGCCCTAAAAACTAAAAGATGACATTTATATATACATATATAACACGTACGTACGTATACATACTATATGTTCGGCTCACAAAGGGCCTTCATTTGATACCAAATTTAATCACTTTTGAAAAATTTTATTTTTGACACCTAGACCCTCACCTGACCTCCTCGCTCCTAGTAAGTATATACCCCATCACAGCACAGCACAGCACCATTACCATACGACCACTTTGGGCAGTGGCTTACTGTGGAACAAGAAAAAACGGCGGGGGGGGGGGCGAATCCAGGGGGTGGTGGCGGAGCGACTACCTTCGTCGAGATTTGAAGGTATCTAGGAAAAATTTTTTCTTTTTTTCGGA